>ONZH01010337.1:0-14729 GCA_900303285.1 Rhinella marina
GTAACGAACATACAGTGTAGCGTTGTCAAAGGTACGCTACTTAACTGAATATGTACTCATTAGCGTACCATACACTGCGTCCTGCGAACATTCCCTGACTCAAATAACGAACATACTGTGTAGCGTTGTGCAAGGTACGCTACTTAATGATATGTACGCATTAGCGTCACGAACAGGATGAGTCTGAGTGCTGTACCATTAAGGCCACAGCTCAACCATTCCCTAAAACAGACTTTAAACTAATAGCCTTTTATCTACAAGGCCAAAGAATTAGTCAGAAAACCTGACAGATGTTTACTGAAAATGACTTTGAACACAGTTGCTGCGGTGCAGACGGCGCAAACGCTGGCGCGCCGGCACCAGAAGAGTTAACGAACGCCATTTTCTCACTAGTGGTGCAGCTTCTTCATGCTGAAGCCAAGAAACCATCCCCCTCAAGAGCGGGAAAACCATGGCACGGCCCCCTGTAGTGCGGGAAAATCCAATCCAGCCCGCCAGGAACTTGCTGTGGGGAGCATTGAGAGCGAAGACTCCACCCCCTTAGCTCCTCCTTCATCTCCGGTGTATGCGAAGAAAGAGAGAGACAACAACATGGCGTCCCGTCAGCGTGGCCCTAGTTGGGGGGATATGGTCTGGGGCACCGACCCATATGAGCCTACACCTAGACCAGCGGAGGTTCGCCTGGACCAAGTTATCCGCAAGGCACAGCTAGAGCCGAACCCCGAAGTGCCTCATCTACTGGTGATAGCAGCTGGATATCCTGCAAGCGCGGCCGCACACGTGGTCCTGAAGATGGACGCAACCAGCGGTGCACTCAGGAAGCCACCATACGTCCGGGCCAAAGTCCGAATCGAGACGGCCGGGCTTGCGGAGGAAGTGCCCACCTCACCTAAGCCCCGACATAACGACCTCCGACAGAACCCCATCGTTCCTGCTGCGGTAACTAAAAATGTTACTACCCTGTGGGACTATAAAAGGGTTGTAGAAGAATGGGTGGTCAAGGTGCTAGAACATCCCCGATGTGGTGACCCGACTCTCGAAAAGCGCATCGGGACTGTGCTTTGGTTTAGCGTGGACCGCAGCGTGGGGTTCATCACAGACGAGGAGTCCGCTGAGGAGCTCTACGTTAATCGTCGCTCCGTGAAGAGGCCGTACCTCCCTCCAGCACGACACAACCTCCATGCGGGCGACTTCACGCCTATGAAGAGCCTACAAGGCCCCTTTGCCACTGGGGTGAAGGTCATCACCAGACCACCGAGGCCGGAGGCACCTCCAGAGGAATGGGAAGATCACTCCGCGACTGCCACCCTTACTCACCGTCCACGAGAGGATGAAACGGGAGACAGTCAGCCAGGAGCAAGACCTCTTCTCAGCGAGCCGGAGCAACTCATTCCCGAGCTTCCTCCACCACCAGCGTTCCAGGTGGGTCAGATTACAGGCAGCAAATTTATTTTCAACCCCCTGGCCACCTACCACCTGATGCAGGAGGCACCAGCAGCCCAATCTGTTGCCCGGGGTAGGCCTCTGGCCAAGCCTCTACAACCCGAGGTTCGGTCGTCAGTGGGCCCGGCAGGAGCATCCGGGCCTTACAGGGTCCGTTCCAAAATGGCTGCCACAGTCACCAGTGTGACCACTGGGACCCTGCCCCGACCATTGCCACATCTATCTTTAAGAGGACGCTGGGGAATGGCCGCTGACTACCGTGAGGCCTATCAGAGGCAGGAGCGCCTTCTTATGTCGTTCAGCTCCAGCAGCGACGAGGAGGATGTGCCGGCTTTCCACTAAAGGGAGCCCGCACTCAAGTACTGTCAAAGAACTACAGGACTAATGGGAGCCACCCCGTGGACTGAGCCCTGACTGGTGAGAACCTGTTGGCTATGTTTTAATTTGTTGTGTTGCCCGTGTTTTAAGTCTCCACCATGATGGACACGTGTGGCAGGACTCCCCCCATCTGCAATAATCCAAGTTGCGCCATGTTTGCACACCACATCCTTTTTCCCCCCTTTTCAGGTTGTTGGGAAATCACTTTTAAAAGGGTTTGTCAAGAAACCTTTTCTGCTATTTATAACCTATTATATTACCCATGTGGATTACAAATTTCAATTGAATTTGGGACTTTGTTCCAGTCTCAAGCCAAAGAAGAAGAAAAGATGGACTTGAATGTAACCAAAGATATCCTATATTATGCCTTTAATATATTTGCACTTAAATGTTTGCACTAATATTTTACCTTTCAGCAACGATCAAGAATATTGCCCATTGTGTGTGTTTCTTTGTAGGTGCCACAATGTGTCCTCCAAAGCACTTTAATGTATGATCATGCACTTAGCCAGATAGTTAGCACCTTACTTGTCTCTACCTCAGATATATATGCTGCCTCTGAGGGCGTTTCACACTAACGGTTCATGGTAGCCAGGTGTCAGAGCCACAAGCAGTTTTCTCTTATTCCTTCAGGGTTATCCTCGCTGCTATAGATGACACATATGTCAGGAGAGAATAGTCTCTCACTGGAACTCTGGCAGGACAGGTAGATTCCTCCTCCTAGTTCACTATGTCCTGAGGCCTTGAGCTGCCTCCAGGAAAAAAATAACTTGCAGCTACTGATAGACATCAAGGTGACAAAACGTAAAGCATTATCAGGCTTTGGTGCTTGGAAGGGATTACAGAATGAAGCCACCCTTCCGTTTGCGGGCTTATCATTTCACAATGGTGGGATTACAGAGTGAAGACACCCCCATGCATTCTTTGGTATTCGTGGCCAGAATATTCAGAGTCAGTCAGAAATGGTTGCTTAGTGCAGTTTACATAGGTTGTTCGTCTGCTGAGAGGGGATAACAGAGATCGGAACACCCTACTCACAAGGCAGGAATGTACCAGCATAGTAGCGCAATAGTCTATATGTGTATGTAATGTCATTTATATGTATCTGGTGGACCAGCAGGTGTCAGTAAATACTATGGCAGATTCAGATGTAGTTTTACCAGAATGGTACGGTCCTTAGTCCATTCTGACCGCCTCTGCTGGAGAGAAGTTAAGTTCTTCCAACTTCCTGCAGTGAGGAGGAAATGACAGTTTAGTCAGGGAGTTGTCCCCTGTACCCTGATTGGGGAGGACATGTGCAGGACAGCAGAGCACCTTCAGCTCTGCTGTACCCTAAAGACAGAGTAATATAGTCAGCAATAAGGCACACCAATACTCTCAAGGGAAGCCAGACTTAAGAGGTAACCTCAGCTTAGAACAGGAAGCCTGAAACTTGAATTTCCAAGCATCTGCCAAGTATAAGCAATAAGCTGCACTTGCTGGACACCAAGCTGAAGGATTAACTGAGTTATTTGCATTCAAAGTTAAGTCAATAAAACTACGTTGGACAATTCCCAAAAGTCTGCGCATCATTCCCATCTGACGACCCTCAATTATTACTACTAGTAATTTTATGCAGCCGGAGCCACCGCCTGGGGCCTGTTCATCTCACGAGGTAGGAACACCGTGACAATCCCACCAAAGACTTAAGTGGCCTAAATACCCCTTGGCACTCCTACCCCTGGGACATAAAGGAAAATCACCTTAGAGGGCCCTGGAGGGGGAAAGGGTCGCCCCCGTAGCAACCACGGCACCCCGGGCACTGCAACTGCCGAGACTGACCTCTCTAAACCCCCCACCAAACCACCCTCGCAGCCGGCCAATAAAAACACACAACACCTTAAGTTGGGTAAGGGTCGGTCACAGCTTTATTTTCTTATCTTATTCCAAAACTTCAACTTGTTGACCATAAACACCATAACCCGGAGTATTGAAGCGCTATGCCCCACAGCGTTCTGTGGGCAAGTCTGCCTTCTTCTCCGTCTGAAATCGTCAACCGACCTCTGATGTGACTTGCAATGTAAAACACTGAAACAAACCAGAAATGAATCAGAAAAAGTAAAGAAAACGATGAAATAATGGGGAAGGGAGGGTGGGAAGCTTTCAGTGAAGATGCTGGAGAAAGAGGCCGTCCCCCTATCAGGGCCATCCTTTTAACCCCTTAGCCTCTACCACCACCTCAGCCTGGTTAAAAGAAACACCCTCTCGCTGGTAATTAGAAACAGTGTCCACAAGAGAAACACCCCCGCGGGCAGAACCATTTTTTCCCCTTGCTGCAGGCTGAGTTTATTAACCCTTTAATGCACCACCGCTCGTCAGTCATAGACGCCTTCACTTAGGCACCTCGGCGTCCGCTAAATTCAAAAGTGTAATTGGTGGAACTTCTGTCTTCAAAATAGAATCTAAATTTATGCTTTATCTTTTGTAGTTCAGCACAGGACAGTCAACGTTAAAAAAAAACCCTCTAACATTACAGCTAGTCTAGTAGGATACGGATACGGTGAAATAGACAGACAACCTCACTCACAGAATCCATGAGGTGAAGAAAGGACATTTAAAAAGGCACAGATTCAAGAAGGTTTTACGCCAGTTCCATTATCCAAAAATACGTGTCCAATTTTCATGAAATGGACACCTCACTGGCACTCGCTTTACAAATTGACGCAACTACTCTGGTGTAAAACCTGTTGAATCTGGGCCTATGGCTGTTGTCAAGACATATATATATTTGATACACCAGTTTGATGTCCTAACCAAGTGCAGCGCCCAACCCAATGGATGTATGCTTTTGTTTTTTTTAAGTGCTGTCACCAGCTGGCTTAAAGGATAAGTCCGGGCAATTTATAAGGCCCCATTCACACGACCGTAAGTGAATGGGGCCGTATCTATCAGCAAAATTGCGGATAGATACAGCCCCATTCACTTCTATGGGGCCGGGAGCAGCGGCAGGGAGCTGGCTCCATGTCGCGGCTCCTATGAAGAAAGTGCTATAGTTGTCCCTGCGCATGGACAACTATAGGCATTTTTAATGGGGCCACCCGGCGTGTGTTCTGGGCGGCCCCATTGAAAATGCCTATAGTTGTCCGTGCGCACAGACAACTATAGCACTTTCTTCATAGGAGCCGCGGCATGGAGCTAGCTCCCTGCCGCCGCTCCCGGCCCCATAGAAGTGAATGGGGCTGTATCTACGCGTGACTGCATGAGAGGCGTGAAATCATTCGCACAGAGAAGAACCCCATCAGGATTTGGGTGCAAGACTTTACTACTCTCATGATATCAACAAAATACCTCAAGAACAGTTAGTACCCGCTCACAAAACGGTGAGTAGTGTTCCTTGGCACGGGTGCCAGGGATAGAACCCCACGGCTATAGTTCACAAAAGGTGAAATCCCCACTTTGTGAAGCATAGTCGTGGGGATTATTTTAGGGATGGTACTGTTCTTGGGGTATGGGTTGGATGGTGCACCGGTGTGAGGCATTAAGCTGGTGTGGAGATGTTAAATGGCCAACACACCATGGGCATTAAATTTGGAGATGGGGTTCTGTTTATTTAAATGTATCAGAATGAAGTAGGGAATTTTTAAGGTGATTTTTTTTAATTTGGGGTCTAAGGGGGGAACATTACTTAATAAGTTAAATTACGGATTTTTACGTTGGGCACATATTTGGAATCTTAAGGTCATTTTCTTGGACACACGGATTGCCATGCAAGACGGGTGACTGATGACTTAGTCATTCACATCAGGCAGGGGGGTGGTATAATCCGGTGTAATCCAGGCACGATTCATCTTCATAAAAGTCAGCATCTCAACACTGTGGCAAGAGAGCCTCGTTCTTTGCGGTGTTACGATGTTACCCGCCACACTGAACACCCTCTCTGATGCGACACTACTGGCTGGGCAGGACAGCAGAGCCAAAGAAAACTCTGCCAGTTGAGGCCAAATGTCCAGTTTCTCTGCCCAGTACTGCACGGGGTCGGTAACACTTTGGGGCAGGGTACAATCCAGGTAGGCAGTGACCTGGTGGGTGAGCTCATGCTGGTCCACGCCATGAGTCCGGTGTTGTGTCCCCTCTTCAGCAGCTGGCTGCATGAAATCGCTCATCAGCGATTGGAGGCTGTAGCGGCTTCTCACGCCTCCACTAGTGGTGGTGGTAGTGGAGCGCGCTGGTTTCCCCCGAGCGGATGTTGTCTGAGAACCTGGCTGGTCTCGCTGGTAAGTAGAGACCAGTTGTCTGGTGAGTAGGTCCCGGTAGTACCCCAGTTTTGCCTCCCTCTCTGATGGCGGAAAAAATTCAGCCATTTTGCGGCGGAAGGGAGGGTCCACCAGGGTGGCCAGCCAGTATTGGTCCCTCTGGCGGATGTCCACAATCCGGCTGTCACTCCTCAGACACTCCCGCAGGCACCTTCCCATCTGCAATGGGACAATGAGCGTCTCTCCTCTACACTGTCCTCGGTATAGTTCCAGGGTCTGCTGGGGTCTTCCTCCGCTTCTTCTACCACCTCATCCTCCATCTCCTCCTGTGATTGAGAGGCAGAGAAGCCAGGTGGCGGTGTGTGCAATGGCTGGGCATGGACATCTTCCTCCTCCTCACCCTCCATCTGCACTTCATCCATCTCTGGGCTCAAGGCGATGTTCAGCCTTGGAGTGGTGGCCTGGGAATCCTCGCTGATGATGCTTTTCAGCGCACTTTCCAGAACATGGACGAGTGGGATGATGTTGTTGATCCCATAGTCATTCCTGCTCACAAACAAAGTCGCGTCCTCAAAAGGGATCAACAATGGGCAGACTTCACGCATCATCTGCCAGTGTGTGACTTGGAAGTCGCAGTGTGGCGTGAAGCTGCCTGATTGCCCCATGAGGTAGTCTGTAACGGCTGACCTTTGCTCGTACAGGCGGTCCAGCATATGGAGGGCAGAATTCCAGCGTGTTGGCACGTCGCAGATTAGCCGATGTTGGGGCAGACTGCGCTGTCTCTGGATCCTGAGCAGGGTGTTCCTTGCAGTGTAGGAGTGGCTGAAGTGTTTGCACACTCTGCGTGACATCCTCATAAGGTCTTGTAGTGCAGGAAATGATCTAAGAAACCTGTACACTATGAGGTTTATCACATGTGCCATACAAGGTGTATGACTCAGCCCTCCCTGCTGCACTGCAGAGACAATGTTCCTCCCATTGTCTGCTACCACACTTCCCACCGTTAGTTGACGTGGGGTCAGCCATTCATCTATCTCCTCCCTGATGGTCCGGAGGAGCTCCTGCCCACTGTGGCTCCGTTCACCCAGGCTCACCAAATGGAGGACAGCATGAGAGCGCCGAGCCTGACATCGGTGGTAAGACACCGGGGCAGGTTGGACTGCAGTCAAAGCGGCGGATGGTTGCAAGGTGGTGGAGGCAGAACTTGTGCTTCCCGCTGCTGGCCCCCTAAAGCACCGTGGAGGTGACAGTGGCAAGAATGGGCCAACTTCCTGATGGTCTTCTGGGAGGATGTTGACCCAATGGGCAGTAACAGACATGTATTGCCCTTGCCCATAATTAGAGGACCAGACATCAGCACTCAGGTGCACGGTCTTGGACACCGAGAGTCCCAATGAGTCACCCACCTTTTTCTGCACATAACTGTGCAGTGATGGGACAGCTTTTCCAGAGATGTAATGGCGGCTGGGGACTCGCCATCTGGGGTGCGCACACGCCATGAAATCCCTGAAAGGCTGGGAGTCCACGAGGTTGAAGGGCAGGGACTGAAGCACCAGCAGCTTAACCAGGTGTTTGGTCAGTTTCTGGGCCATGGGATGGCTGCTGGAATACACCTGACATCTGCCCATGGACTCAGTCATGGATTGCTGCCTTATTAGCGGTGTACATGGCAGTGACACTGTGCTGCTGCTGGCAACTGAGGCTGACGAGCCCTGAGTTCCACTGAGAGGATGCTGCATGATGGGATCTGCAGTGTATGGTGCATCCTGACAGGAGGTGGTATTGGGGTCACGGTTCTTCCAGGCCTGTTGGTGTTGCCTTTCCATATGCTCTCGCATGGATGTTGTCCCAAGATTATCACCCCTACCACGACTGACCCTCTCATTGCACAGCAGGCACAAAGCGATATGCTTATCTGTCCCCAGACGGAAGAACTGCCAGACGACTGAGGACCGTGGTTTGCTGGCTGTTGACTGCCACTGCTGCCTGAGGGTGCCCTCTCAGGACCAAGGCTTTGAGAGGGTGATATCTGCCTGGTAGCTTCTCTTCTACCCCTCCCTCTTGTGCCTCGGTTGCTTGCAACAGTGGGATGTTGCTGCGTCGGTGGCACCTCTATTTCCTCCACCGATGATGCTGAGGATAATGCTGCTTGAGGGCACCACGTCCAATCAGCGACATCATCATCAAAGTCAGGACCACTGCTACTTTCCTCCGGTGGCTGGGAAAGGATATCAGGTGTGGCACTGGATGCCCCTCCCTGGCTCTGTTGACTGCTTACAGTCTCAGTACGTTCCATTTGCTGACTTTGGTGGACTTCCTCCTCCTCCTCCTCATCACTAAAAAGTGGTAGGGACTCCAAGGGCAGATCAAGGTTTGCAAAGAGATCCCTGGCAGAAGGTGCCCCAAAGGAGAGTGGCATTCTAATAACAGGGGATGGGGGAGAGGACTCTCGCTGACCGTCCCATGTAAGGGTGGTGTCGGATGATCCAGCAGATGCTTGACTCCTCGTTTGGGAGCTTTTGGCGGATGAGTTTGAGAGGTGCTAATGGCTGCTACAAAGACCTCAGAGACTGCTAGTTATGAAGGCCCACAGACTGAGACTCACTGGCAACTTTCAGAGTAATACCTCCAATTGTTCAAGTCCCCTAATGGGACAAAAAGAAAAAGCATAAAATAAAAAATAAAAGTTAAAAGTTAAAATTAAAAAAAGCCCTTTCCTTTCCTCAAGCCATTTACAATCAAATAAGAAAAAATAGACATACGTATTAAGTATCACCATGTTTGTAACAGCCGACTCTATAAAAATACCACATGATCTACCCATGAGGTTAATGCTGTAAAAAATTAAATACATAAAAATGATGCCAGAGCACCTATTTTTTGGTCACCTAAGCTCATGAAAAATTAAAAAATGAGTGATCAAAAAGTATTATGTACCCCAAAATGTTACCTCATCCCACAAAAAATAAGCCATCACAAGGCTCCATGGAAAAAATAAATTAAAAAAAATGTATGGTTCTCAGAAAATAGCTGTACTGGTGCCTCTGTTCAAAAGGAACATGGCATTCCAACCAAACTTAACCAGTCCATGAAAATCTGTGCTGCAAATGCCAAAAAGTGCTTTTTCCTTTCTGAATCCTGCAGTGTACTCAAATGGCAGTTTACGTCCACATTTATGGCATTTTAGTATCCAGTAGAACCCACCTACAAATTTAAAGGGCGTGTTATGTCTCAGATAGCACCAGCTGGGAACAACATATCAGGCACTAAAATGCTATATCTGTGGAAAACTTGCAATTTTCATTTTGCACAGTCCACTGCTCATTTATTTTAGCAAAAATTTTCCCAAGAGTTACAGGAGGACAAGATAAGTAAATCACCACACTTGGCCTTAAATGCGCATGGTGCTCTTTGGTGCTCTATGGTATGTCTAAGCAAAAGATTACGGCCACATTTTATAGGACACAACATATTGGGCACTAAAATGGCATTTCTGTGTAAAACTTGCAATTTTTACTTTGCACCATCTGTTGTAAATTCATTTTAGCAAAAGGCCTGTTGGGTCAAAATGCATACTACAGGGGGTCATGGCTTGGCTGCAAGCGAGTATGGCCGATTAAACACAGAGCTCCGGCACAGACACAGCTTCAAACTACATTTTCCGGGTGACAATCCGCCTGCATCGCCATACAAATCCACCCCTGAATGCATGATGACCAGGGGGAAGAGAGGCCTCAAGTCCCAAAGCAAACTGGACTTCTATTTTGAAGCAGACAAAGACAAGAGAGAAGCCAAAAGCTCCCGCGGCATTGAATCTCCTAGCTCCTCGCCATCATCACTGCATGAAAGCCATGGAGATCGAGAGGACGCCATAGATGAAGGTGTAACCATTCATTTATTACCTGCAAGGAACATGAGTCCCCCAGCAAGCCCGAACGCTCTTCTCTCACGAGCAGTTGAAGCGCCGTGAGTTGGCGGAAAAAAACTGAGCGCCTCGGCGCCATCTTGGACGTCCCAAGACAACGCTTACTGGAGGAAGACATAGACTGAGGGATACGTGATTCTCCTAACCCTGCAATACAAAACCAGATACAATTATCTGACTGCTTTGCTTCTATTCCCACATCAGATGCCCCAGCCTTTGGCTCTTTATTGAAAGAACTGTTATTAGCATTCAGCCATTCACTTCAACAAGGCATCACACATCCCCAATACAAGTATCAGTCGCTGATATTGAACATAGAGTGTCGCATATAGAAACCAAAATGGGAGTCTCATCACTAAAAGCTAAAGTAGTGGACCAAGAGGACCGCTCACGTAGAAACAATATTAAGTTTAGGGGTATTCCCGAGGAGGTCAACCAACAAGAACTGGTCCCCTATATACAGAAAATACTCCTGCACCTAGTGCCAGAAAGTACTCCCTTGGATCTAACTCTAGACAGAGCTCACAGGGTGGCACGCCAAAGACACATTCCAGAAAATACTCCCCGAGATGTCCTGGCGAGAGTCCACTATTACCACATTAAGGAGGGAGCCATGATTGCAGCCCGCAAGATTAAAGAACTACCTGCACCTTACTAATCAGTCAAGATTTTTGCAGACCTCTTAGTAACTACCTTGAGGCTTAGAAGACAGCTATTGCCAATAACTACCACGCTTCGGGAACACAATATCCCATACCGTTGGGGATTCCCACGTAAAGATTATGCTCACACGCAATAATAACACATATCTGATTTCTACAGTTTAAGATGGAATCAAACTCCTCAAAAGATGGGACATTTCAGTCACTCAACAACTTCCAGAACCATCTGATTCGTCCATCAATGCAAGATCCGAATAGAAGTCCACATGCACCTGAATCTACCCAAGACAAGTATCACCTTGGTCACTTTATATTGTTAACATGTTGCTCCTATCTGTGCCACTAAGCACTATCCTGACAGTTTGATCTATTGTTTGATAAAGAATTTTCTCTGCCCTCCTATGACATAGTGTCTGCCTGACATAAGACACCATACCCTTTGTTCTGCTCCACTTGAACCGTGGTCCTTTGTATTTGTTCATTTTATGATTTCTGTAAGTTTATGTTTTTTCTTTTACTTTTTAGGACTCAATCCTCTCCTCTCCTCTGGGTGCAATCTTTGAGTTCAATAGGTGAACCTCTTGGCCTCTCTAGCCCTCTGCATTCTGGTGATATCCTACAAGTTTCTCCTATAAGGTACAAATATTAAACCCCCCACAATGGTGATTAAGATGACCTCTCTTAACGTTAAGGGTCTGAATAGCCCATATAAGCGCTCTTTAATGTGTAAAGAGGCAATCTCTCTGAAATCAGATGTGTTTTGCACACAAGAAACTCATATCACACTTCAAGATGCACACAGACTTAAACACCCCCAATACTCACAGGTTTACCAAGCTCATTATGAGAAAAAACAAAGGGGAGTCCTATTACCAGATGTAGTAGAGTTAACACACATGCTTTCTGAGACGTGATTGTCCTATCTGTTATCTAAACTGAGACGTGATTGTCCTATCTGTTATCTAAACTAAATGCATTAAGCAAACACTTTCCATTGCTTTTCAATGGCTTTTGTTTCAAGATAACGTGATGAGTTAAGAAATTTGAGTTAAGGGTTTGTGGGTTAACCCTGCTATAAGAAATACTGTGGCTTTTTCCCAAATCTCAATTACTATGGATCCCAAAGGGAGATATATCATACTGTACTTGTAGGCCTCCTCAACAACATCAAATACACATTGGTCACATTATATGCCCTTAACCATAAGCAAACACGCTTTCTCAACAAGGTGCTCCGAAAAGTAGATAAGTTCAAACAAGGCCATCTAGTAATATGTGGGGATTTTAATACAATCCCTTATGTGTCTTGGGATACTACCTCTACATCCCAATGGCCATCAGGCACAATAGCGACATTAATACATCAACAACAATTATATGATATATGGCGCATTCAACATGAATCTGAAAAGGATTTCACATTTCAGTCACACCCATATAACACCTACTCTAGGATAGATCTATTCCTAGTAGACGGATCTCTGCTTCATAATGTTTCTTCCTCCACAATTGAGACGATTACATGGTCTTTCCATGCAGCCATTACTATGACATTGACAGAAACTTATTCCCATCCCACACAGTCTTTGTGGAGGGATAATGCATTTTTGATGGCACATCCTTCTTACAAAGAAGAAATTAATAAAGTTATATTAGAGTACTTTCAACTAAACTCTGGCACAGTCTCCAGACATGCAACCCTATGGAATGCCCATAAGGCATTTGTCCAAGGTATTTTTATTAAACTGGGACACTAGGCTAAAAAGATAGGGAGAAACGCTTTTCGGAAATATACCAAAAGCTTCAAATTGCAGAAGCCCAAAACAAAAAAACACCCTTCCTCCAACATCAAGAACAGATAGGACAATTACGGACATCGTTGAATGAATGTTTATTGTACTCTTATGAAAAACAGTTGTGCGCTTTAAATGCACAATACTATTCCCAGGACAATAAAAGCGGCAAGCTCTTAGCTAAAAAACTGAAACATAAAGCCCAAAAGGCAAGAATACCCTATCTGCTACATGCCACAGGCTCGCATAAATTGTATGACCCTAAAGAAATAGCCAATAGATTCAAAGACTATTATTCCTCACTTTACAACTTGGAAGCTAATAGGACCATTCCCCCCTCTCCCCAAGATATATCATCTTTCTTAAATAAACTACCACTTCCAAAATTATCCCTAGAACAACTCAAATTATTAAACGTGCCACTAACTGAGAAAGAAATACTTCAAACTATCAAACACTTCCTTTTAAACAAAGCCCAAGGCCCGGATGCACTTTCCAGCACATATTTCAAAACCTACAACGATATCTTAACCCCATACATGCTCAATATGTTCACGGAGGAAATCTCAACTGGTACATTTGACAAAGAAATGTTAATGGCCACCATTGTAACACTCCTGAAACCCGGGAAAGAACCAAACTGCCCCCAACACTTTGGCCTAATTTCCCTCCTAAATACAGACATAAAAATATTCTCCAAAATCATTGCCTCTAGAATATCCACAATCCTTCCAAGTATCATTCATTCCGACCACGCCAAATTTGTAAAAGGTAGACAAGCTTCAGACAATACCAGACGCCTTTTGAACATTGTTGGCCAATTGGAAAGGGATAAACACCCTGCTATGTTGGTAGCTATGGTAGCCAAAAAGGCGTTTGATCGAATAAACTGGTTGTTCACCTTCTCGGTGTTAGATCGCATGGGGTTCAGTGGCTATCTCATGGGAGCTATCAGAACTTTCTATACAACTCCAGCAGCTAGAGTACTAACGAATGGATTACTATTAGAAATGAGCGAACGTGCTCGTAACGAGCACTGTAGCGCTGGGCTCCCCTGCGCTCGCATGGGCGCAGGCATCCGCTTCCGTCCTCCTCACCCGATGGAAGCGGATGCCTGCGCAAATGCGAGCACAGGGGAGCCGAGCGCTACAGTGCTCGTTACGAGCACGTTCGCTCATCTCTAATTACTATCAGATCCCTTCGAATCCCTTTGAAATTACAAATGGTACCCGTCAAGGATGCCCACTGTCTCCTTTAATATCATTCAAGAGTTTAGAAAAAAGCACCCCATAATTTGTTCCCCATTTTCTCCTGAATACAGCGACACTCCATATGTGGTGGTAAACTGCTGTGGGGGCACATGGCAGGTTGGCGGGTGCAATTGATTTTTATTTTTTTGAGTTATTGTCTTATGTGGGGGTTCATTTTTTGTGGGATGAGGTGACGTTTTCATTGGTACCATTTTGGGGTACATAAGACTTTTTGATCGCTTGCTATTACACTTTTTGTGAGTCAAGGTGAAAAAAATCTTGTTTTTTGTATTGCTATTTTCTAAGAGCCATATTTTTTTATTTTTTGGGCGATTGTCCCAGGTAGGGTCTACATTACTGCGGGACGAGATGACGGTTTGATTGGTACCATTTTGGGGTAAATACGCCTTTTTGATTGCCTGCTATTACACTTTTTGTGAGGAAAGAGGGAAAAAATGTCTGTTTTGGCGTAGTTTTTAATTTTTTTTTTACAGCTTTCACCTGGGGGGCCATCTCATGTAATATTTTTATAGAGCAGGTTGTTACAGATGCGGCGATACCCAATATGTCTAACATTTTTATTTTTGGAAAGTTTTACACATTAGATGCATTTTTGAACAGAATAAAATCTTTTTTTTGCAGAATTCAAAAGACAAATAGCAGCATGTGCATTTCAGGTCCTGTTTAACCACTTTCCCGACAGCGCCGTACATGTACGGCGCTGCGGGAAGGGACTTGCCACCCGGCGCCGTAGTGCTACTGCACGCTGATCGGGCGGGTGCAGGAGCTGCGTGGGTGCGGGGGTCCGGCTGTGCATCTGAATCTGAAAGCCAGACTGTCCAGCCTAAAACTGGACCTCTGGCCACCTTAGGGGCAGGCTGATGTTAGGGTGGCCAGATGTCCAACTTTAGGCTGGAAAGTCCAGTTTTTTGGCTCCGTTTTTTCCATCCGGCGCAGTGCCTGGACGGACGCAGGGATGTCCACCCTTTCAGTAGCTCAGACAGCTTCTCCTCCGTGTCTTCACGGAGCCAGGGGGCGTGGCTTCA
>ONZH01010338.1:0-240000 GCA_900303285.1 Rhinella marina
GGAAGGCTCATTTCCTGTCAAAATGTTTCTGAACTCGCATCAACCCTTTGTAACATTAGCAGAAAATTACTTTTAAATGTGTTTTTATCATTTATTATTAACACGATACAACAATAAAACCCTTAAAGAGAAGGTGTCATCAGAAACTGGCCTTTTGTTTAAAATCCATTTTTTTACGTTAAACATATTTTTTGTATCATTACAATCCCTGAAATCTTGCAGTTTTCACTCTGACAGTTCCTCTTCTTATTTCCAATTTTTTTCTTACATTTTTTTTTTTTTTAAATCCATAAATCTTACAATAGGCTGTCTTTCTGCAGAGATCACTTCTCAACAGTCATCTCATTATCATCGCAGGCAGGAACACCTATCAATAGATAAGACATAATCCACCATTTACAATAGGTGATGGTCCCAGCTCATCTCCTCCCCCCTCCCTGCACAATGGCCTGTGCACAGGTCACAGAGCAACGCCTGTCCAAATAAAAAGGAAGTTAAAGGGGGACATTTATCAAAACTGGTCCAAAGGAATATTGACTTAGTTGCCCAAAGCAATCAATCAGAAGAATTGCTCTGAAAAATGAAAATTGGAATCTAGTTAGTGAGTTTTCCTTTTCACCATTTTTGATAAATCTGACTTAAAAAAAGAATATTCAGAAAAACATTCAGCCATGTTTTAATAAAAGAAAATACATAGAATGTGTTAGGTTGCTCATATGTGCTTTTATATGTCAATCCTATTATGAGGACACCTGGTCAATGAGTGTTCCACAAGTGATACCACTGGCGATCATCTGTTACCAATTTATGCAGAGCCCTTAAATACTTTATGGTTGCATTGGCCATTGGGGCTAGTAAAGGGGTGTCTTGAGCAGGTGGCAACCTCTCTATGAAGCCCATGTGCCATGTGAACAGACTTTGCCGACTATTTTGGAGTCCGTTCAGTTTCCGTTCGTGATCTGTCTTTTTACCCAACCAAAAAGTCCTTCATATAAAAAGAAATGGTCAGAGTGGATCCGGTTGTAATATATCGTAAATGAACATACCTGATCCGACGCCCCCCCCCCCCCCCCCCCCCCCCCCCCCCCCCCCCCCCCCCCCCCCCCCCCCCCCCCCCCCCCCCTCCCCCCCCCCCCCCCCCCCCCCCCCCTGACTTATAATGGTTTTAGTGCCGGATCCGGTTTACTCTTGTCTGAAAAAAACTGGTCCGGCACCCTTAACTGACACCACTCACAAAAACTTAGGGATATTTGACTTGCAGGTGAAATTTCATGATGAACCTAACCTTTACAACTGAACTTAAAGGGGTATTCCCATCTCACAAATGTAGTTTGTATAGTTAGATATAGCCATACCAATATTATCACTAATAGAATGTATTTATATAAAATGTACCGTTTAGAAGATTTCCCTATTTGTATTTCCATTGTCCCACACACATCAGTCAGGCCGTTGCCCCTGGTTACGACCACCGCGGCCATGTAGTAGTGGTGGCCGGCTTGCTCTTGTTCAAACCCGCTCTGAGGTAACTGCTGTATTGTGAACGCACATTACATGAACATGCGGAGACACATCTTAGGGTTGTAGCATTTTTGTCTGCGCTTCCAAAACACAGAGAAACGCATCCTGTTCCAAGATCAATTCATCTCTATGGAGCAGGATCCGTTTATAAAATCTGCGTTTTGGACGGATCCTGACCATTGTGTTTTGGACTCGTAGCGTCCAAAAAGCAGATGTGAAAGTGCCCTAAGATGTGTCTCCGCATGCTGATGTAATGTGCGTTCACAATACAGCAGTTACCTCAGAGCGGGTTTGAACAAGAGCAAGCTGGTCACCACTATTACATGGCTGCGGTGGTCGTAACCAGGGGCAACGGCCTGACTGATGTGTGTGGGACAATGGAAATACAAATAGGAAAATCTTCTAAACGGTACATTTTATGTAAATACATCCTATTAGTAATAATATTGGTATGACAATATCTAACTATACAAACTACATTTGTGAGATGGGAATACCCCTTTAAGGTGACCTTCTGAATGCACATGTCGAACTGTTCAATGTTTCAGTACTTTTTGCACAACTTGCTGTTCTCCAACAAGGAGCTTAAAGGCAACAGGTGTTTGATCCATGAATCGTCCCCAAAAAATTCCTGGTTCAATTAGAATTGGTATTAAACAGTCCTCCTCATCATGCTGCTCACATTCTGACATCATGAGACCAAGATAACACCTAACAATTGATAACGCTACCTCACCATTGCGAGGCTTCACGCAGGATGTTCTCACATAGACGTGGCCAGTGAGCTTAGAGTGTCATTAGCAGGTTGTATCAGAGATACAGAGAGACTGGAAGAGTCACAGTAAGGCAGAGAAGTGGACGTCCTTTCGCCACATCCCACACTGATGACCGCTTCATTGTGAACAATATCCTGAAGAACCGGATGATGAATCTCTCCCAATTTCTTTAAAGTGGCCAAACTGTAAGCTTTTAGTGGTTACCTTTAAAAGGGTTGTGCAAGAATGTGGTGGGTGGGGGAGGAGGGATAGGTGATTGGCGACCCCCCGCCCCCCCCAATTGACCAGACATGGGAAACGTACCTGCTTTCTGGTGCTGGTTCCCCGATCCCTCTCGTCCAGGCCTGCAATGCTGTTATTGGTTCCCTAGCTGATAACATTCGATTTGACGCCACCTGCAGCCAATCACTGATTGCGACGGTGACTACCTCCCTTTACGTCATAAACAAATTGATCCAAAATATAGGTAATTACATGATATGAACTGAATTTCTCAATGTGTAGAAGGCTGTACTATAGCCACGGGGACGGTGCTGCTGGACCATGCTCCAGTGGGTGCTGCATCTGGGAGATATTCTCCCCTAGAATCTAGGCTACGGGTAAGGAGAACATATGGATTTCGGTTGATATGGCTGGAGGAACCAATGGCACAAGTGCTCTAAGCTGGTAGTGTTTGCTACCGGGCCACCAACTAGCAATGACCAGGGCTGTGGAGTCGGTAAGCCAAAGCCCTGACTCCAACTCCGACTCCTCAATTTGCCCTAACTCCAACTCCCGACTCCCTCATACAGGCCGCATGTTTAAGTGATAACTTTAAGCAATCTTTGCATAAATCAATAGTACAGATATGTCATGACAAAACGTTTGTAATCTATGTTTTACTAGATATCTTTACTCTGAACTTTCAGTATTAGGCTTTTCTCTGGGTACAGCCACTAAGGGCCTGATGTATGAAAACTCTAGGACTAAGGCTTTCTTTGTTGCCCATAGCAACCAATCAGAGATCCCCTTTCATTTCTCCAGAGCACTATATGAAATGAAAGGGGATCTCTGATTGGTTTCTATGGACAGTTTTCATACATAAGGCCCGAGGTGTTTTACATCATACTGCTTCACAGTCTAGAGAGTGACACTACTTAGAAGTGCTGATAACAAAGGCTTGGCAATGGCTTCTACACCTATAGGACTTTTTCACATGTGTTTCTGTATTTCTGAATTTAAGGTATTAGAAAACAGTTTAATATATTAGCATATATTAACTTCCTCTGACAGAGCAGGAGGCTGTGATCTCTAACACAATTACAGGTAAAGCTTCTCAGTCCTCACAACACTTGTACCTTTTGCTTACTGCAGGTAATCACTCAGAGCTCAGTCCCATCATTCTTCACTGCTCTCAGCCAATCAGATAACAGTCTTTCTGGTCTGCAGGTTACCATAGAAACCTGTGTGCAGTGAGAGACCTGCTGAACGGTCTATAGTTCATGACTGACCAATGTATTTAGAAAATGTCTTCTTTTAACTGTCCCTTTATGTTGAAAGCTAATCTTTGTAACTAGTGAGAAAACCTCTTTCTCCAGCAGATCTGAGATGAGTGCAGCCATTCCTTCCCAGTGCCCTTTTCCTCTGATCTGTAGCGGAGGAGTTTCACTACTGAGCATCTACATGAAGGGCAGCACAGATTCATCTCAACTAAAAGCCTAGATCCTTAGATCAGGAATAGAATAGACATTTATAGGACATTTCATCATTTTCCCAAATTCTTATGAAAATATATTCAGCACTTACAGCATTGAACTAACTGGACCAATTTATTATATATTTTTGGAGTCGCTCCATTTTATAACTACTCCACTCCGACTCAGACTCCTCCAAAATGGTCACCGACTCCACAGCCCTGGCAATGACTAGTCATGGCAAGAGTGACTCCTCAAGCAAGTATCAATTCTAAGTCCTGATCCGCTTCACTAAGGAGAAGTTTATGATGATCTCTGCGCCTGGAACTGCTTTGAAATCCGCTCTCCCGTCTCCCGTACAGTCTCCCTTACACAAAACCTACCCAATCCCTTTGACGCCCAAAGGGTTACTCTTCAAGCTGATAATACCGAGCAGATAAACCCGCAAACGAGGAAAAGGTAGCATAACATTAAATGCGAGTGACACATTACCACACTTGTCTTAAATTGATATTTAATTAAAAAGTTAATTATTAATTAAGTTTATCAATTTGGGAATCAGTTGTTCAATAGAAAAGAGCTCATTCATTTAATTATCTGTGTGCGGCTGATAGGATATGCTTTTTAGCCAGGAAAGGTTATCCCCGAATCTCTGTCAATTTAAATCAGTTTAGCGTCTAATTTATCCAGAGTGCTTCCTCCGCCAGCCTTTTTGATTTGATCTATAAATGTTTGCTTACAGAGCTGCTAAGTATTAAGCCTGATCAAATAAAGAGATGGCCTGAATTACATTACATTTACTTAACAAGTCCTTGATGTTTATGTTTCTTCTCTGCGTTTCCTCCCTAATGTCTGAGCTTTGGATCTGCTAATTAAAGCAGCATTTCATGTTTAGCGGAGAGGGGAAAAAAATGCTCCATTTTCATCCTTTTTTTTTTACCATATGTTCAATACGTAGAACATTTGCATGCGATGTATTTGCCGTGGTGCAAGAACCACGTCACGTGGTAAAGGGTGGTGTATACTGGTGTGGCGGGATACTAGGCCCAATATCTGAGTTGTGCAGAGCCATAATACGGATCGACATGAGGCCGACCAAAAGAAACTGCGATGTCTTGGAGGTCTGGGGAGAATGTCTCCTTTATAGCGGCACGTGTACTGGGTACAGCTCCTTAGTGAGAAGCCTCGGAGACCCTGGGGGGCATTTATCATGGTTGGGCTTCAGTCTGCATTGGCGTAATTTATGCCACATTTATCAAATGTCGCATGGTGTTTCATAAGTTTGTCTAATCCTTAAAGGGGTCGTCTCTCTTCAGCAAATGGCATTTATCATGTAGAGAAAGTTCATACAAGGCACTTACTAATGTATTGTGATTCTCCATGTTGCCTCCTTTGCTGGCTGGATTCATTTTTCCATCGCATTATACACTGCTCGTTTCCATGGTTACAGACCACCCTGCCATCCATCAGTGGTGGTCGTGCTTGCACACTATAGGAAAAAACATCAGCCTATATGCGCTCCCACGGTCCTGGTCACCAGAAATGCCAGCACTTTTTCAGCACGACCACCGCTGATGGATTGCAGGGTGGTTGTAACCATGGAAACGAGCCGTGTATAATGTGATGGAAAAATGAATCCAGCCAGGAAAGGAGGCAATATGGAGAATCACAGTACATTAGTAAGTGCCTTGTAGTAACTTTCTCTATATGACAAATGAAGTGACACAACCCCTTTAAACCTAACCCTTGTGTCTAGAAAAGCTATTCCAGTTTTTCTACTCCATCCTCTGACTTTAAAATAAAAAAAAAAAACACTAAATTGGAGAAGAAACTAATTAGCATAGCTAACCACACCCACTTTTCCCACCCATATTTCAAAACTGGAGTCAGTAGTATAAGGATGCAAAATGCAAAAAGTCACTAAATCTCTGTGGAAGTGAGCTCAAAAATAAGCAAAACCCTAATTCTGCACCCGTTTGAAGCCAAAATTCTGGAGTGAAGGCTTGATAAATCAGGGACTCTTTCTTCATTTAGGTTCCATGAACATGGCTCTGCTGTCAACATTAGGGGTAAAGCCAAATGGTCCGGCCGGCAGCATGCCCACCCATGAATCATGTGGACAGTGGTTATCACGGATGGGCATGGCCTTCCACATGCATCTGGTTGGACTGTAGCTGCACTGGTTCCCCTCAAACTAAAGATAGGCATACACATTCCAATAGCTGCCAGCCAAACGACTGTTCAGCCGATAGCGATCTCTCCTGACTCACTCCCAGTTTCTCCATACACATGTATGTTCAGCTCGGTCAAACATGTATGTGTATTCTATAGAGAGAGTGGAGAAAGACGCTCTCTGGTGGCAGCTTATCTCCTGGGAGAACAAAAATATTAATTTTGCTCAATCCCTTCTCATCAGTCGGGGGAAAGTCGGGAGCTCCTCATACACACACAGTAAAATGTCAGGGGAAACTGCTGAGAAGGGCAGGTTAAAGGGGTATTCCCATATTGGACAATGGTGGCTAATCGCTAGGATACGCCCCCCATGAATGGGAGTGCACCGCATGCACCCTCCTTCACTTTCGGGGCCCCGTTCTCGATATAGGTGCGGGTCCCAGCGATGAGACCCGCACCTATAGGACAATGGGGCATATCCTAGAGATATGCCCTCATTGTCCAAGATTGGATAACCCTTTAAGCCAATAATGTGTATGCGGGCCTGAAAGGGGTTGTCTCATCTTGGACATTGAGGACATATTACTAGGATATGCCCCCAATGTCTGATAGGCGCGGGTCTCACCGCTGGGACCCACACTTATCTTTACAACGGAGCCCTCAAATGATGGAGGATGCACCGTGCATGCATGTCCACCTTCATTCATTTCTATGGGACTTCGGAAAATAGCCAAGCGCGCAGAATGGAGCAGTGGGCACACGTGCTTCCCATGCATGTTGCTTAAAATAGTCAGGCACGCGGCTTGGCAATTTTCGGCACGCCCACATAAATGAATGGAGGGTGGACACGCATGCTCGGTGCGCCCTACATCACTTTGCAGGCTCCGTTCTAAAGACGGATGTGGGTTCCAGAGGTGGGACCCAAACTTATCAGATATTGGGGGCATATCCTAACGATATGCCTTCCAAGGTATGAGATGAGGCTTAAAGGGGTCCTCTCACTTCAGTAAGTGACATTTATCATGTAGAGAAGGTTAATACAAGGCACTTACTAATGTATTACGATTCTCCATATTGCCTCCTTTGCTGCCTGGATTCATTTTTTTCTTCACATTATACACTGCTGGTTTCCATGGTTACGACCACCCTGCAATCCATCAGTGGTGGTCGTGCTTGCACACTACAGGAAAAAGCACCAGCCTATGTGCGCTCCCATGTTCCCGGCCACCAGAGAGGTTGCCGCTTTCTCCTATAATGTGCAAGCACGACCACCACTGCAGGGTGGTCGTAATCATGGAAACGAGCAGTGAATAATGTGATGGAAAAAAAATGAACCCAGCCAGCAAAGGAGGCAATATGGAGAATCACAATACATTAGTAACTGCCTTGTTGTAACTTTCCCTACATGATAAATGTCACTTACTGAAGTGAGAGGACCCCTTTAATGCAGGCCAGACATGACAAAAGTCTGTACATTTGCTTGATGATTGGTTATATACCTCTCGTTTCTCAGACAATCCGCCAACCTGGCCACTATGCCCCCAAATTTTTGGTTTAATGCATGAAAAAAGTGGCATGCCTCAACACAAGGGGTACCAACAACTCCGTAGTATAAAACCTAGGGATTCCTGTGCTGCCATGTAGGGTGCTGACGTAATGCATGTCCAGCACAGAGTTGCTTTGCCTTTATCTATAAGGTTCCTCCTGACAGATGAAATTTTAGGTACATCCCGCGTCATAAAACTGCTGCACCGAGTCATTTGTGGGCGATTTGAAGGAAAACAGAGCATGTAATCAGGGCTGGGGAGGGGGCCTACGATGCCAATAGACTCCAGTGCTGTCAGCTATAGAAATAATTACAATGTCATCCCCCTGGCAAAGAAAATGTAAATACATCTAAAATACGACATAATGACATTGTGTTCTGTGAGCCAGGAGGATCTGCTTCAAATAAAGGCAGCATTAGAGGAACAATTACATCTCGGGGACAGGTTGGGAGAGACGCAGACCTGACTGGAGCCAGCAGGCTGACGGAGGGGAGCAGCGTAAATCTTCTTCCATCATAGGCAGGAATGTTATTAGCAGCTGCATTGTAAACCCTGCGGCTGCCAGTGATATCTCTGCCATGGATCAGGAGCACTTTCCTCCGACTAAGTAGACTGGCCAGAAGAGTCTAAACAATCTGTATCTGTGGGATAGCTGCTCATAAAATGTAGATGTGATCGTCAATCCTGCAATCCTGATCAATAACGTCTTCAGAACTGCACTGTCTGAACAAAGCCGGATAAAAACTTTACACTTTTTGGATTATATGTGTTCTATAATGTGTGCTAACAAGGCCACAGGGCTCATGCGTAAGCCTTCAAGTTGTAAAGAGCTATAATGCAGCACCCACCACGATCTCAAATTCGTGGCCCTCCAGCTGTTGCAAAACTACAACTCCCAGCATGCCCCAATAGCTGTAGGCTCTCCTGGCATGATGGAAGTTGTAGTTTTACAAAAGCTTGAGGGCCCACGAGTTTGAGATCTCTTCTCTATGGGGTTATACCGCACCTCCGTACACTTCCGGTTTTATACAGAGTTCACACCTGGCAGGTTTCTGCTGCACAAATCCAATCCATTCTCCGTGTAAAAAAAAAAAAAGTTTCTTAATATTTCACGTGTTGCAGGAATAGCCCCATTCAGATGCAAATGTGTGACCGCACCCGGACGGGGGAACGTGTTGTTGCCAATGTTTTGTCGAAAAGATGGCGGAACATTTACTGGAAAAAACACACAAAATAAAGGGACACAAACAAATGAGATAAGGAACGTGGAGTCCAGGGGTGGACTGGGAACCTAGGCTTCATTCACACGTCCGTATTTGTGCCCATCCTGGAAAACGGTCAGTTTTTTCCCGATCCGTTGTTCCACAAAAAACTCAGTTTTTCAAGCACATCCGTTCCGTTTTTCCGCAAAAAACTGAAAGGATGTATCCATATGTCATCCGTTTTTTGCGGATCCGGAGGAATCAAATCTTTTTTTTTTTTTCTCCCCTCCTGGAACGAAATCCGCAAATGCGGATGACATGCGGATGCCTTTCTGTATTGAGCTACGGACCACAAAATCGGGATAGAAGTAGGACAGGAGGATTTCTTTATGCGGACAGTCAGAACGGACACACGGATGCGGACAGCACGCGGTGTACTGTCCGCATTTTTGGAGGTTCCATAGACTTGTATTGAGCTACGGACCGCAAAATCGGGAAAGAAGTTGGACAGGAGGATTTCTTTATGACACACGGATGCGGACAGCAACACAGTGTACTGTCCGTATTTTTGGAGGTTCCATAGACTTGTATTGAGCTTACAGACCGCAAAATCGGGATAGAAGTAGGACAGGAGGATTTCTTTATGCGGACAGTCGGAACGGACACACGGATGAGGACAGCACACGGTGTACTGTCCATATTTTTGGAGGTTCCATAGACTTGTATTGAGCTATGGACTGCAAAATCGGGACAGAAGTAGGACAGGAGGATTTCTCTGTGCGGACACACGGATGCGGACAGCAGACGGTGTACTGTCCGCATTTTTTCGGGACCCACTGAAATGAATTGATCCGCATCCTATCCGCATAATTGTCCGAAATTGCAGAAACGGATGCGGATACAAAATACGGACGTGTGAATGGAGCCCTAAAGTGGCCCTGGAAAAAATACTAAAAGTGATAGAAGACAGGGCCAGCAATACCATATTGCGGTACATTATACCGCCCCAACAGAGCCAAATACTGCAGTCCATCACATAATACTGCCAGCAGCACAAAATACATCCCCAAAAACTTCCACTGGCCGGCCGAGAGGAGGACCCAGGCGGCCCCCTGGGCATCGGCCTACCGGGAAATTTCCCTGTAAGGTCTATGGCCAATCTGTCCCTGGTGGAGTCCTTAGACAAAACATTTTACAACGTACGCCTGGTTTTACCTTTAGTAGTCGGCCCAACATTTTGATTTTAGGTCTAAGGCTGGGGTCACACGTGACTGATTAGCTGTGGATTCGCTGTCACGGATTTTTCAGCACCGAATTGTACGGTACCAGCAAAGTAGAGGAAAACCTCTGAAGTCTCGTCCACACATTGCCTAAAAAAACAAAAATATGGAGGGGAAAATGTGCTGCATTAGGGCTCATGCACACAACCGTATGTATTTTGAGGTCCGCAAGAAACGGATCTGCAAAAAATATGGTGATGTCCATGTGCATTCCGTATTTTGCGGAACGGAACGGCCGGCCCCTAATAGAACAGTCCTATCCTCGTCTGTAATGCGGAGAATAATAGGAACATGTGCTATTTATTTTGCAGAACAGAATGCAAACAGAGTAACTTCCGTTTTTGCTGTGGACCCACTGAAATTAATGGTTCCGCATGCGGTCCAAAACGGACACGGAAAGAAAATATGTTCATATGCATGAGCCCTTATGGATTTGAAATCCTAAGCATGTAAATTTATACTGTGGATCGCTCCTGCGGATTCCACCCCAAAACAAATGTAACACATGCAGTTTTGTTGCTTTTTTATTTTTATTTTTTTGCTGCAGAAATGCATCATGTATTTTTTTCAGTCATGTGTGGACATATCCTAAGGGTGCGGATTTTGTTGCAGAAATTTCCACATTGAAAATCATGTGCTTGCAGAAATCCATGTGCTTGTTGCCCCATTCGAATGAATGGAACTGATTTTCAGTCGCGGAAATTTCTGCCACCAAGTCCACAGTGTGTGAAGGTGCCCTAAATTAGATTAGACTATGTAAATGTGGCAGCAGGACACTTTAAAGGGGTATTCTATCTTAGACAATGGGGGCATATCGCTAGGATTTCGCCCCCATTGTCTTATAGGTGCGGGACCCGCACCTATATCCAGAATGGAGCGGGAGCGCTGCGGCCTGGAACAGGACATACATACACAGTTTCCGGGGGTCCGGCCACCACCAGGCGCAGCACCCGCTCTGCTGGGCGCATGGGGAAACGTCATAGCTGGCGCAGCCGGGCGCGTGAAGACATGCTGCGGTGCGCTCCCATTATTTCTATGGATGTCCGTACGGAAGTAGCCGATGTCCAGCGCTGGCTATTTTCGGAATGGCCCCAATAGCAAATGAATGGAGGACGGCTGGTGCATGCGCAAACGTGCCGTCCCACATTCACTTGCGGGGGCATTCCGGATTTCTTGGTGCGGTGCCTGGACCCACTGCCTATTGAAGACAATGCTTTCAGGGGCATATCTAGCGATATGCCCCATTGTCAAAATGAGGAATAAACCTTTAAAGCTTTATATGTCCCCAGATAACTGAACAACTTTTTTAGGCCCCTTCACATGAGCGAGTTTTCCGTACGGGTGCAATGTGTGATGTGAACGTAGAGCCCCCGCACTGAATCCTGCCCCATTCATTTCTATGGGTCTGTGTACATGAGCGTTGTTGTTCACACATCAGTTCTGCTTTATGTGAGAATCGCAGCACGCTCTATATTCTGCGTTTTTCACGCAGCCCTGACCCCATAGAAGTGAATGGGGCTTCCGCGTTCTATCCCGATGTAAAGCGTTTTTCACTGACTGTTGCTAGGAGACGTAGATTGTTATTCTCCAGGTTTTTTTTTTTTTCATGTGTGAAAAATGCATCAAAACTTATTGCACCCGAACGGAAAAAACTAAACCACTGAATGCAATTGCAGAATAAAATCACTGAACCTGCGTGCAAAACCATATCGTTCATGTGAAAGAGGCCTAAACCACCAATTGGGGGAGATTTATCAAAAGTGATGCAAAAGGAAAAACTGGCTTATTGCCCATAGCAACCAATCAGATTCCACTTTTAATTTTCAGCACTACTCTGAAAAATTAAACTATCAATCTGATTGGCTGCTGTGGGCAACTAAGGCTACTTTCACACTAGAGGCAGGAAGTTCCGGCGGGTGAACAGCCTGCCAGATCCGTGCTGCCGCTAGTGCACGTGTGCTGCTGGAACTACGCTCTGGCCCCATTTCACTATAATACGGGCGGGCCGGAGTTCCGGCCGCAGCATGGTAAAACATGCCGAGAGGCATGTCGCAGTTTTAGTCCGGCCGCCTCTCGGCATGTTTGCCGTGCTGCAGCAGCCAGCCTTATTATAGTGAATGCCGGAGCATAGTTCCAGCCGCACACGTGCACTAGCGGCAGCACGGATCTGGCAGGCTGTTCACCTGCCGGAACTTCCTGGACACTGTGACACTAGTGTCAAAGTAGCCTTAGCTCGTTCAGCAGGAGAACTTAGCCAGTTTTTCCTTAGGTAATTCACCACCTTGCATTTTGTCTCCGAAAATATCTCTGAGCGGTAACCTAACGGATCCCCCGTTCGGCTCAGTCCGAATAAACATTTAACGTGATCCTTAGCCAGTTTTCCTTTACACCACTTTTGATAAATCTCCCCCGTGTCTATTGTATCTATTTTGATCTATTTGAAACATTCAATCTAATAACACTGCAATATTTTGTATTAAATACAATTTTAATCATAATAATAATAAATGCCATTTGCTTGTAAATTGTAACCCCTTGCAGGGAGGGTCTTCTCTCCTTCGGTACCAGTTTGTTACAGTCTTGTTCATGCTTATTACAATTAGGGATGAACGAATCGAAGTTGATTTGTTTTAATACTGTACAGAGAATGTATTGGCTCCGACGAGCCAAAGTTATTACTTCGCAAAGTCTTGCGAGACTTTGTGTAATGACTCCGGGAATTCATTTTTACTCCACACGTCCTGTTTTTCTTTCCTGAAATCCTGAACCCATTGAAATGAATGGATCAGAACTCGAATCAGGGAAAAACAGGACGTTCGGAAAAACCTTGATGCCTGGGGTTCGGTTCCAAGTATTCCAATTAATAACTTTGGCTCATCGGAGCCCATACATTCTAAAGCCCCATTCACACGACCGTATGTATTCCGTGATCCGTATAAAAAAACGGAACGGAAGACATACGGAAAGTCTTCCGTAGTGTTCCACAAATTTTGCGGACCCATTGACTTTAATGGGGCTACGGACGTGATTTTGCGGCCAAGTATAGGACATGTTTTATTTTTTTTTTGCATTCCGCATTTTTTTTCTCCTATGGAAAAATGAATGGGTCTGTATGGTTCCGCATCTTATCCGCAAAAATACGGATAAGATGCGTAAATGTACATACGGTCGTGTGAATGGGGCCTAATACTGAATGCAGCTCCCGCTCTGTACAGTATTTTAGAAAAAAGTTTTATGTGAATGGACGAAGCTCATCCCTATTTGCAATTGTTTTATATCATGTATGTATCGCTTTAATAATAAATAATAATAATACTAATTAGCATATTCGCTGTATCCCTTCTGCTCACTATTGCTCCATCTATCTAAACTTTTACAAACCAAAAATGAAGACTGAAATAAATGTCTTTTCAATAATCCCCCCCTAAATCTATGATGGAGTTAAATTGGTGTTTTCAGCAGTCAGTAAATCACCTGTTACCCCCTGTCAGTAATTTGATTACAATGTAACCTCTATAATGGAAAGAGGCTGACAAATGACAATTGAACAGCGCTAATCGGATTACAGTAAAACCCAGGATTCCCCCAGGTACAATGCATCACGACTTGTCACACGACCCACAAACTCACTTCTTCTGCAGCCAGTTCCAGAAAATTAAAATGCAATTTAAGCAACAGTTTCCACTACTAAGTACGTTAGTATGTAAAACCTGAGGCTGCTCTCCCATCTCTGCTCCCCTCCCGTATTCGCCGTAATCAGCGTCAAGCCAGTCAGCAAAGAAGGGAAATGTTCACGAGACGTAGATCGAGCATCTGTCAGTGCGTAAAAGCAGAAAAAAGCCCCAAAGTGTAGGACCCCAAGCGGATGACATCAAGCGTGCAGTATGGGTGTTGTATGAAGGCTCCGTGCGGCTCGGAGGTTGTGCAGAGATGTAATTTACTTGCGTGGGCTTGCTACTCTTTTTTTCTATTTATATGTCTTCCAATCAGTGGTGTACATAGAGAAGTAAGGGCCCCATAGCGAGGATCACAGCAGGCGCCCCGCACAGGACAGAAGGGTTTCTGCCTAAACCCTTTTCAGTGACCCTTTGGCCATTTTTCCACTGCTTCATTAAAGTTGAAGTTGTTCCTTTAGAGGGAAGAGTCCTGACCCAGTAGAAGAAGAGATGATCCCAACTAAGACTGGGCCCTCTCTTGCCCTGGGCCCCATAGCAGTCGCCTGGTCTGCCGCTATAGGTAGTTACGCCGAGACTTCCAATGCTATTGTAGGGTCTATGGGTGCTGTATTATGTCTCTATGTAGCTGCCAACCATCACCGATCCTAGTTTGGCCGCAAGACGGCGTCTTGGAGGAGTTTGAATGGAGCGGAGGTCGAACATGCGTCTTACCACTCCATTCTAAGGATGTATTCAGACTACCGTAATGTTTTGAGGATCCACAAAACACGGATACCGACCGTGTACGCTCCGCAATTCTTCAGAGCGCACATGGCCACAACCATAAGTCTTCTTTCACACGAGCGTGAGGGATTAGGTCCAGATGCGTTCAGGAAAACTCGCACCATTTTGCAAGCAAGTTCAGTCAGTTTTGTCTGCGATTGCGCTCAGTTGTTCAGTATTTCCGTGCGGATGCAATGCGTTTTTCACTGAAGCCCCATTCACTTCTATGGGGCCAGGGCTGCGTGACAAACGCAGAATATAGAACACGCGGCGATTCTCACGCAATGCAGAAATGATGCTTTAAAAAAAAAAAACACTCATGTACACAGACCCATTGAAATGAATTCGTCAGGATTCAGTGCGGGTGTTATGCGTTCACGTCACACATTGCACCCGCGTGGAAAGGGGCCTAATAGAAAATGCCGTAATAGACAAGAATAGGATATACTCTATCTTTTCTACAGAGCTGTGGAACGAAACCACGGACGGGAACAGCACAAAGTGCGCTGTCCGCATCTTTTGCAGCCCCATAGAAATGAATGGGTCCGCACCCGTTCTGCAAAACTGCGGAACGGATGCGGACTCATTCATACGGCTGTCTGAATGAGCCCTAAGTCTATGGAAATGATTGAAAGTGCTGGGAGAAGCGGGGGATCTGTGTCCCTCATTCTGGGAAATCTATCAGCAATAAATGCTTCTATGACTGGAATACCCCTTTAAGGTCGCCATGAAGCTAGTATGAGCTGGTAGCTCCTTAAAGGGGTTCTCCAGGAATTAAGAAAATAAAAATATGCAAATATTACTTTATTATAAATATATTCACAAATACCATTCATTAGTTATAATGGTTCGTTTTGTCTGGGGAGCAATGATTAGGAGAAATAAAATGGCCGCCGTCCTATTAGTACACACAGAACCTGTCCTAATCACACAGGAGGACAAGTTACTTCACAACACTGAGGTAAAGAGCTGCCTCATCCTCCTCTCTGCTCTGTCAGTGAATATGATCCTGGCTACAGTTTAATATGATATTTAGCTGAATCTTTGTGGGAAAGGAGTTCATGAGGAGACATGAAGTACAGAAAGGACGGACAGGACAGACTGTGGTAATGGAGACTGCATACAAGAGCTGCTGCTCATCAGCCACATCCCCACCTCCTCTCTGTACTTCATGTCTCCTCATGAGCTCCTTTCCTACAGAGATTCAGCTGAAGATCTTATCATCTGTATTCAGGAGCATAATCCCTGCCAAGCAGAGAGGAGGATGAGGCAGCTCTTTACCTCAGTGTTGTGATGTAACTTGTCCTCCTGTGTGATTAGGACAGGTTCTGTGTGTACTAATAGGACGGCGGCCATTTTATTTCTCCTGATGATTGCTCCCCAGACAAAACGAGCCATTATAACTAATGAAAGGTATTTTGGAATATATTTATAATGAAGTAATACTTAAGTATTTTCATTTTCTTAATTCCCGGAGAACCCCTTTAATGAGGAGTTTCTGTTCTCTGCGACTGCAGAAGATGAACATGGATTCCTTGCAGGACAGTCAGGATTCAGCCGACCTTTCCTTTTACTATCTGTACTTTTTCCTTTAGGTCTCGGAGGTCAAAAAAGGTCAGACAGAGGCAAAAGTACAATAAATGTGAATGGTCCAGTGAGCCACAGGGTTTTCTGGGAACTACGGGCGGGCAGCACTCGTCATTACACGCTGCCAGATGCTATCATTTCAAATGACAGCCCCCATGGCACTCTTTTTTGTAATTGTTTTTCCGCTGTATGCACCCGCCGGTATGCCCCAGAACATGTTCCTTCTATCTGGTCGCCATAGGCCGGTCACATACTCAATGCATATTCAAGTGAGAAAAGCAGACTTTACTTTTCTAGGTTCGGACAAACATCTCTCATCCACACTAACCTTTTTCTTTGATTTTTTTAGATTTTTTATTTTTAAAAAAGAGCTAGCGCTTTAGGCCCATCCATTAGCCGCGTCACCGCGGTCATTTCAGCAGTTGCGATCTCCATGCTTTGGACAGGGATGGCGGGAATGCCAGCCACCTGGAAAACAAGCCTTTCCCTGCGCAGTCAGATCAGACGAATCTTAAAAGGTTAATCGCAGTAAACCGCAGCTATTTAAACAAGCCCGGGAAGGTGAGTGGCGGTACAGTATATCTGCAATGTATTTAACAAGCCATTTTTCAGGACTGTTTCACATAACAGGCCTTTCAGCAGTGGTCTGGCCGGGGCCCAGAATCTTATTACGCTCCGCATTATCACAATAAAGCACTCAGCAATGATTGATTGACATGCTGTAGATCCAGCACCTCGCTCTCCCCGGGCTGGACGGCGCTGGCGGAGAACACTACTTTATTACTTACATAATGGGGATCGTTTACAAAGACCGGAGGTCTTTGATTCCCCCCCTGCGCCGCTGAAGGATACATATAATTTATGTCCAGGCGTGCGCCTTGTCAGAAATTAGGTGCACCATTGGCAGCCCCTGACTGGAGTCGTCTTCGACAACCTTTACGCCTGTTTCCAGAAGTAAATGTTAGTGAATTAGCAGTTGTCAATGTCTCCCAAATAGCTCGACAAAATATCTATTTTTACATCAAAAACTGGCGTCAAAATATTCTGTCCTCATCTCAGCCTTTTATTGGTGACTAACCCACAGTAGGTTTCGGCCCAGGGTGGCGCAGTTATGGAAACGGCCGCGTGGCCGTCGCTGCACTGATTTTGTAACTCCCATAGCAGTGAATGGGGGCTGTGTAACCAGCTAGAGACACCGCAGCTTACTGCGCCACACTGTTTGCATAGCTCCCATTTAGGAATGAGCGACTTACATAAAACTTAGAATACTGTACAGAGTGAGCGCTCCGTACAGTATTAGAATGTATTGGCTCCTATGAGCCGAAATTATTACTTCGCAAAGTCTCGCGAGACTTCGGGTAATAACTTCAGAAATGAATTTCTACTGTTAAAAACCTTTTACCGAACTCGGGTTCGGTTTCAAGTGGTACCTTCGGGATCCATTTGCTCATCCCTACTCCCATTCACTGCCATGGGAATTACAGAAACAGCAGACGCCAGCCACTTCCAAAACTTGGGCTACCCCAGACCTCTCACCGCTCCTGACATGCCTGTTTTAATATCTTCATGCATTCCCCATGTAATAACAATTCTGGAGCCTCTATTCTTATGTCTCTATGTTCTGCCATTCCTGTATTATTTCTACTACAAGTTATGAATGAATTACTAGCAGTCTGCAGTAAGGGTACAGAGGGGAGGTAACCAGTTGGGGGTGTGTCCCTGCACAGACCCACTCTATCCAATCAGCGCTGCCATTTTCAGACTGTGCAGGGACACACCCCAACTGGTTACCTCCCCTCTGTACCCTTACTGCAAGACTGCTAGTAATTCATTCATAACTTCTAGTAGAAATAATAAAGGAATGGCACAACATAGAGACATAAGAATAGAGGCTCCAGAATTCTTATTACATGGGGAATGCATGAAGATATCAAAACATACATGTCAGGAGCGGGGTGAGGTCCTCTTTAATGTGGGTTCTTCCCATCTCAGCCATGAAAGGCAGAGATGGGACAATCCTTTTAAGCCCCCATGCAGATGGCAGAGCGGTGCTCAGGAAGATACACTGCACCACTGAGTCCCGTCTGCTCTGTATTATGGAGCTATAGGTTCTCCATAAAGCGATCCGTCTGTCAGCATATTTATCAGTTATTCTACCCTAGAAGAATATCTCTGCATTACGGTTTCTCACAGAACATGGCACATTTTTTATTTTAATCATAAGAGTACAAATTGTAATGCGTTCACATAATTAGATTTAGAGTGCAACCTTTACTTAACCCCTTTGTTAACGGGCATTTTTCCTTTTTTTTCATCTTCTTTTTTTTACTTCCCAGAGTCATAACTTTTTTATTTTTTCGTTCACGAGGGCTTGTGTTTTTGCAGGACAAGTTGTACTTATTTAATACTGAATACGATGGAGTAGGGAGCTAGAAAAAATTCTAAATGGGGTAGAACTGAAAAAAAAAAACAATACTTAAAAAAAATAAAAACTTTTGAAAAAAATATATTTTTTTATTCGCTTCACCATATTCTGATCTACGGAGTTGTGTGGGGGCTGATTTTTGTGTTGGTGTATATATGACTTTTTGATCACTTTATTACACTTTTGGGGAAGTGACGCAACGAAAAAACGCTAAATTGGCCATTTTCAATTTTTTTTTTTGTTTCATTTTTTTTTTTTAAATTTAACCCTTTTTGGACTTTCCCCACCCTTTATTACATTTTCCCTGCAGGACTTTAATAGTAAGAATTACCATTGCAATCTATGGGAGAATCACAATGTTCCTGTCAAGCTCCATAGGAAGCTCGCTGTGGAAGGCATGATAGTCTCTAGTCGGCTAAAGGCTACCACAGTGAATGACTAGCTCCCCTGATCTCCGCATGGAGGATTTGTACGGGACCTGGGAGCACAGGACTCCAGGAGAAAGCCGCTCAGATGCTGTGGTCACAACTGAACGTGGCAACTGAGGCGTTAAATGTCTGAGATCGGCATTAACGCCAATCGCAGACATTGCCTCCGGGTGTCTGCTGTATAAAACAGCTTAAACTCGGCAGCTACAATCTTTAAAGACTCTACCTCCTATGTATATAGTCTAGCGGCAGTAGGAAAGTGACTAAAATTTTCCATTTTCTATATCACCCCAGTCCTGGATTCCCAGCTACACTGTCAGTACTGCTGTATAATGTCCCTCATGTCTATGCTACAGAGAGAGATAAGGGGCAGGTTTGCCTCTTCTCTGTGTGCTGTGCATGGGAGACATTAAAGCAGCTGGTCTCTGACAGCTAGAGGTGGAGCCCGCAGAGGGGTAAACTACTGATACATTTGGGATAAACACGAGAAAATGGACAAAAAATAGTATATTCCTCCTGTACACATGACAAATGATTCTGACAAGTCACCTGTAACAACTGCTACCTTTTACAATATTCCTCTTGCCGCATAACAATATAGGGACCCAGGTACAGAAAAAAAGGGACCAAACACTCAGTAATTCCCATGCGGTTGGATTGGCCACAACTAGATATCATCACTTTCCCTCGTATTCTTCTCTAACCACTGGTAAAGCCCTTCACTTGCTATTTCCCAGATATTTTCCTTCTATATTAGCGAGCTCGGAGGAACAGCCTACAGTTTGCTTCCTGCCATTCTCAAAGCTTGTTTCACAGCCCAAAATACCTGAAGAAAAGCACAATGGTGTACCCCAGGGGCTATGACTGATTGCATTAAGAATCCCACACAACACTAAACAAATCCAGATCCACGTGACGGTAAGACTGGGGCTATGCTTCTTGTACAGCAGTCTTTAGCCCTCGTGGTTGGTCACAGACGAATGAATGTAGCCCAAAAAGAAATATCCATAAAATGGCAAATCAGTATTGAACATACAAGTTTACAAAATCCATTGGAGGACTCAGTATTGGTTCTGGTTGTCCCTGCTGAGACGTCGCAGGAGGTGGCAGCAAATAAGATATTGTAATAATAATAACAATTTCATAAAATGTTCATTACAGGGGATCTTTGCTTTGGAGAATTCCCTTGACAATAAGATCATCACAAAAAAAGTCTAGCTGCTGAGACCTCCAGTGATCAGCACCTCCACAGGGGAAACTGAGCATTACACAGTGTCCATTGACATCAATGCAGGAGAGGACAGGTCCTCCTTAGTGCCAGACATTCTTAGGATCCTGAACAGAGAATCCCTCTATTCCCTAATAGGATATATTAAAATAGGTTTTTAACTATAGCATAAAAATTATTAATACAATTGTAATCCTCGGGTAATTGGTATCAAAGTTTTATTTTTCACAGAATACTGCCCACTCACTCAAGTGACATTAAAGAGGACCTCTCCCCGCTCCTGACATGCCTGTTTTAAAAGCTTCATGCATTCCCCATGTAATAACAATTCTGGAGCATCTATTCTTATGTCTCTATGTTGTGTCATTCCTTTATTATTTCTGCTAGAAGTTATGAATGAATTGCTAGCAGTCTGCAGTAAGGGTACAGAGGGGAGGTGACCAGTTGGGGGCGTGTCCCTGCACAGTCTGAAAATGGCAGCACTGATTGGATAGAGCGAGTCTGTGCAGGTACACCCCCAACTGGTTACCTCCCCTCTGTACCCTTACTGCAGACTGCTAGCAATTCATTCATAACTTCTAGTAGAAATAATAAAGGAACGGCACAACATAGAGACATAAGAATAGATGTTCTAGAATTGTTATTACATGGGGAATACATGAAGCTATTAAAACAGGCAGAGGGGAGAGGTCCTCTTTAAAGGCCCCTTTACACTGCTCAATGAAGCGTTCCTTACGGACAATCGCCTGCTCGTCAGTGGAGGAGACCACCGCATTTACATGCAGTGACCTCCGCCACAGTATGAGGAGGAGAGATCAGTAAAGCCATCGTTCGTCCCCATACAGAATCATTGTTTGCCGGCAGCAGAGGCTGTTTAGACCAGGGGCGGATTTGGCCATAGACCTTAAAGGGAAATTTCCCGGTGGGCTGATGCCAAAGGGGCCGCCTAAGCCCTCCTCACAGCCGGCCAGTGGAAGTTTTTGTGCTAGCAGCAATATTTTGTGATGGACTGTGGTATTTGGCTCTGTTGGGGTGGTATAATGTGCCACAATATGGTATTGCTGGCCCCGCCTTTCATCAATTTGGACCCGACTACAATATGGAGCCACTTTTAGTATTTTTTCGAGGACCACTTATAAGTTCCCAGAAGACATTATGATCTTCTGCCGGCAAAGGATGGTTTAAGTGACAGCATGAAAGATCGGCAGCACCTTTACATCGGCAGATTATAGCTAACGAGTGAACCCTTGTTAATGATCATCTCATGCCTCCTAAGGCCCCTTTCACACGGGCGAGATTTCCGCGCGGGTGCAATGCGTGATGTGAACGCATTGCACCCACACTGAATCCTGACCCATTCATTTTAATGTGGCTTTTCACATGAGCGTTTTTTTTCACGCATCACTTCTGCGTTGCGTGAAAAACGCAGCATGTTCTATATTCTGCGTTTTTCACGCAGAACTGGCCCCATTGAAGTGAATGGGGCTGCGTGAAAATCGCATTGCATCCGCATACAGTGCGGGTGCAATGCGGTTTTAACGCATGGTTGCTAAGAGATGTTGTTTATAAACATTCAGTTTTTTCGCACGCGCGTCATAAACGCATCAAAACGCTTCGCACCCGCGCGGAAAAAACTGAAAGAACATACGCAATCGCAGTCAAAACTGACTGCAATTGTGTGCGGATTTGGTGCGGATGCGTGCGGATTTTCCTGAACGCATCCGAACCAAATCCGGACACGCTCGTGTGAAAGGGGCCTAAGGGTCCCTCTTTTTGATCCATGTCCCTCTTTGATTCTTAAATTTCCCTCTTTTTGACCTGGGGAATTAATGCATAAATGTGCAATAACACATTTACTAAACTATCTTTATGGTTTCTACCTGTATATTGACCAGAACTTCATTATTTGGTGCAATTTGGTCCTTAATAAATCTATAATCTGATGATTTATGTGCTAATATTTTGAATGGATATTGAAGTGCAAGAAAAAGAAAATTGCCCCAACCGGGCTCCACATGCCTGTAAAAAAATACTCATAACCTAACCAGTGTCAGACTGAGGCGACTAGGGCCCACCAGTAAAAATTTATTTTGGGTGCCCACCATACAGGTACATTTAGCTGCTCACACAGCAGCAGATGCCACCAGATGATTGAATATGGGGGTCCCTGCAGTGACTTTGAGAAGGTAGGTCCTGGGGAGAAGAGGACTCTGGTGGCTTTCCTCTATACCAGAAGACATCTCAGCTCTGATCTTGTCTCTAATAATAAACCGGGGAGTTTCTTTAAAAGAAGAACTCCGCAAAAATGTTTATTCTCTGACCTGTTTAGAAAGGTGCAATGATATAATCTGTAGTGAATGTAATCTTCTCATCAGAGACTGTATCTGTGAGTATTAACCTCTCTTCTTATTGTAGCTGGGTCATGTGACCAACTCCCTGACCTCCAACTGACCCAGGACAGGAAGCCAGTCACTGCTCTATTCATTCCTATGGGAGCCTCACTTTCAGTCTCATAGGAATACATAGAGAATTAGACTTCCTGTCCACACATAAGTCTATGTGTGAGTTGGTGGGTCTGATTGCTGGTCACATGACACAGATAAGAAACTTCCGGATTATATAAGTCACAAATTCAGACACTGGGAAGAAAATGACATTCACTACAGATTATATCATGTACATTTCTAGCAGGACATGGAATAAAATTTTTGTCGGGAGTTATTCTTTAATAATCCATCATGTGTTTTATATGAGCATAGGCTGGTGGAGGAGCTGTACATGAAATATATGTATGTAGTGCAGTAAGTCTACTGTGTTATGTGCCACTTGTTCAGGGGGTGGGAGACTAGGGGTCCCTCTTGCTCAGGGGCCCATCGGGGGGATTCACCCGTACCCCAGTCCAAGCCTGCACCTAACTGATCCCAGCTGCTGCAGTTCACACCCACATATGGTCCCTCTTTGGGATTTTCAAACGTTGGGAGGTATGTGATCTGACCAATGTTTGGGCTCAGTAAAGAGACGTAGTTGGAGGTGGCATCTTCTATAATCCTTTCTCAACTCAAAGACCTAAAATTGAAAATGCAAAGGTGAAAAGGTCACAAAGGTCAGATGTCCTATAAAACTTTGAGGAACCACTCAAGGAATCTATGTTCTCAGTAATTTCAGGTTTTGAAGGCAATCGTCAAAGCATGACGGCTCCTGGACCACAGTGAAGACTGTCTGCTATTATCTGTAATGAGAATCTGCTGGTGGCAAGTCCTGGTCTCACCCACTCCAAAGCCCTTGACGTCATTAAGATGAATTTCTGGGAATTCCTTTGATAAGACAGTGTTCAGTTCACTATAGCCTTTACTGTCCAGGTATATGGGTAAACACAAAGAGGAAGAGCCTTTATACAGTGAACAAAGGCTGGCCCGTCATTAGAGGGTCAACAAGTTTTTTGCCGGTCGTATGTTGTCCGAGTTTAAAACACAATTCATGGACCTATTCCTATAATATGGCAATTTTACACAAAAATCTCCAAAACTGTACAAACAGGAATAATGGGGGTTATGAGTAAATGACTGCTACACTGGGGTACAAGGGGTTTTCCAGGATTTTACTACTGATGACCTCTCCTCAGGATAGGACATCAGTATCTGATCTGTGGGGGTCTGACACCCGGGACCCCCCGGCGCTCCTGTTACCAAGCACAGCGCCGTACATTGTATAGTGGTTGTGCTTGGTATTGCGCTCAGCTCCATTCACTTGAATGTCGCTGAGCGGCTCCTAGGCCACGTGACCGATGAACGTGACGTCACTGGTCTAGGAAAAGCTGAGAGAAGGCCGCAGCACTCACGGGAGCACCGGTACCTTTCTCAAACAGCTGATCGGCGGGGGTCCCGGGTGTCGGACCCCCACCAATCAGATACTGATGACCAATCCTGAGGATAGGTCATCAGTAGTTAAATCCCGGAAAACCCCTTTAAATTACATTTTCGGAAAGTCTTGATTGAGATCATAGATTGAAATTCTTTGCCAAGTACGAAAGTTATCCCCAGGATGGGGGGGGGGGGGGGCGGTTCTGACCGCTTGGTCTTGAGAAGGGGGATCCCATGTTCCCGTCCTGATGGAGCGACAAGCCAAGCACGCGCCCTGCAGCTCCAGTCATTCTTTATGGGACTGCCGGAAATAGCAGAGCGCTGTAGTCCCATAGAGAAATTATTTTGGTGTGCAATTTGTCAATTTATTCCTAAATTTCTAGAAGGAATAACAGAGCACGGCACAACAAAGAGGTCCTTTATTATCATATTCTGTGGAGTACGTGTATTTACCGAGACGACGCCAAGTTAAAACAAAAAAATGAGTGAGGAAGGCGAAAGGAATAGGGACAAAAAAAAAACGTAAATCATCTTCAGTCCCTGACGGGAGACAGTACAGGAGGATGATATAATTAGCCATGTAATAAGGAGAAAAAAAACACACTTTCATAAGAACTTTTGTGTTTTCTTAAGCAAAGAAACCACCTGTGTGACATGAAGTGGAAAATAGTCATGCGGCAAGGTAGTCATTTCAGAGGAAATTACAACCTTTTAAACTTTTGGTGGTGTGGTTCCAGGGCACATAACACACCTTACGCATCATTCCTGGAACCGATGACCGTCCCCATTTATTTCGGCTTGTCCCCTGGAGGAGACTGAACTCGGTCAGGAAGCAGGTAGCACAGTAAATAGACGCATTAACTATCTCTACCTTTAGGAAGTGTTTACTGTTCTGTGTGATGGAGGAGCATGAGTCACGGTAATGCATCACTGTAAGTACGGACGTCCACTAAAAATAACTAATAAAATGCCTAAGGCTACTTTCACACTAGCGTCAATATTTTCCGCTATTCAGCTCCGTAATAGGGTCTCAATACCGGAAAAAAAAAAAACGCTTCCGATTCGTCCCTATTGATTGTCAAACGTAACTGAACAGAACAGAGTGCTCGAAAAATGTATTCCGTTCTCATACCGCATTGCTTTCCGTCCTGGGATCCGTCATGACCCACAATGCAAGTCAATGGGTCTGACACAATAGAAAACGGATCCGTCCCCCATTGACTTTCAGTGGAGTTCATTATGGATCTGTCTTGGCTATGTTAAAGGGAACCTGTCACTCAAAACCACATATGAAGCTGCCAGCATTACCTTATAGTCGCCCCCAGTCTGTTCCTAATCATGGGTTTGATGTTGTAGTCTGAGGTTCAATAGATTAAAAAAAACGATCTTTTAAGCGCCATCAGCGCTATCTTTCAGGGCAGATTCAAGTCAAGGGGGCAGTGGTTTCCTTGTTTCAAGTCAAGGTAAGCGCACCCCCCCTAACCGTCCAATCTCATTTGATTGACAGGCTGCAGTGTGTCTCGGATCGCCGAATTCTCGTGCATCCTTGGTAAAGCGATCTCCCATCTCCGGCTGCCACTGCTCGCCAGGTTTCAGTGGCGCACTGCACATGCGCCGGCCAGTGCGAGTGAGCGCGCTCGCCATTCTTTTAGCTTCCTGAAACCCGGCGAGCAGCGGCAGCCGGAGATGGGAGAGCGCTTTACCAAGGATGCACGAGAATTCGGCGATCCGAGACACACTGCAGCCTGTCAATCAAATGAGAGGGGACGGTTAGGGGGCGTGCTTACCTTGACTTGAAGCTGACCTGAAAGATGGCGCTTAAAAGATGGTTTTTTTTTAATCTATTGAGCCTCAGACTACAACATCAAACCCATGATTAGGAACAGACTGGGGGCGACTATGAGGTAATGCTGGCAGTTTCATATGTGGTTTTGAGGTGACAAGTTCCCTTTAAAGATAATACAATCGGATCCGTTCATAACGGATGCAGACGGTTGTATTATTGGTAATGGAAGCGTTTTTTCCTGAACCCTGCCGGATCCAGCAAAAATGCTAGTGTGAAAGTAGCCTTAAAGGGGTTCTGCAGTTTTTTCAAACTGATGATCTATCCTCTGAATAGATCATCAGCATCTGATCGGCGGGGGTCCGACACCCGGGACCCCCGCCGATCAGCTATTTGAGAAGGCAGCGGCGCTGCAGGAGCGCCGCGGCCTTCTCTGTGTTTACCGCAGGCCCAGTGACATCACGACTAGTATCACTGGCCTGGGTGGGGCTAAGCTCCGTTCACATGAATGGAGCTTAGCTCCGCCCAGGCCAGTGATAGTAGTCGTGACGTCACTGGGCCTGAGGAAAACACAGAGAAGGCCGCGGCGCTCCTGCAGCGCCGCTGCCTTCTCAAACAGCTGATCGGCGGGGGTCCCGGGTGTCGGACCCCCGCCGATCAGATGCTGATGATCTATTCAGAGGATAGATCATCAGTTTGAAAAAACTGCAGAACCCCTTTAAATCAGGGGTGGATTGGTCATAGACCTTACAGGGAAATTTCCCTGTGGGCCGATGCCCAAGGGGCCGCCTCAGTTCTCCTCGCGGCAGTTTTTGGGATTGTATTTTCTGCTGCTGTGGTATTTGGCTCTGTTGGGGCGGTATAATCTGCCACAATATGATATTGCTGGCCCTGCCTTTCATCAGTTTGGACCCGACTACAAAACGGGGCCATTTTTAGTAATTTTTCCAGGGCCACTTTAAGTTCCCAGTCCGGCCCTGCCTTAAATGCAATAGAATTGACCTTTTTACTGTTCTCTTGTCCATTATTACGTTCCAGTTACTAAATGGAGATTATGCTGGACTACTACCAGATTCCAGAAAGACTGGAAGACTTCTATCGAACACTGAAACCCAAGTAAAGTCTGCCCAAAAACTTGCAAGTCACCATCACAGTGCAAGCACATGGCTATAAAGCGCTTTATATTTAGAGCCAAGGGTCGTCCTGTGAGACCAGGAAAGGTTTTTTGTCACCTCGGTGCCGGATCTACATACATGGCTCATGCACAAGCTGTAATATGGCTAATCGCATGACCCTTCTTAGTATTGAATCACAATATTATAATGACAACTCAGTAATAAAGTGTTTTATTACGTCCATTTCGTTTAGCCTGGGGGGGGGGGGTTCAACAAATTAGTTTGGTGACACGGCAATCACACGTGCCATAAAAGTCACTCTGGAACAGTTCTGGCTGTTAAATCCCCCCTCCCCCCATAAATGTCAAGAAGGAAAGCGTCCACCTTAAAGGGAACCTGTCACTATGATCATGGACTGTTATATGCAGTAATACAGGACTGCTGCACTAACATAATGGAGAGGACTTCCCTCGCGCATGCACAGCAGTCCTGACACAACTCTGAGCGCCGTCAGCGGGGGAACAGGGGTTCAGTGGGCCTCGACTCCTTATCTGCAGTACTGCTCATATAATACTGCAGATAATAGTCCCAAATTGTGGTGAATGATTCCCTTTAAAGTCTGATATAACTTCATGAATGGGTTTACATGTATTGCATGGAGGGGCTGGGATCTGCCGGAGAGGCTCTCCATTGTGGCTCATAGAGGGGTCCTGATATTAGGGTATACTCACATCCCATCTTTTGTTTGCATTTGGTGTACGCATCGGAAACTCAACCGATTCATACAACCAACCAATCCATAGGCCTCCATTTACCCAACGAATGTTAAAAGAGTGTCCTCTTAGCCTCTGTCATACTGCGCTTTCCTACACTGAGGGCCGCCGAAAAACAAGGACAGCACACGGTATACTTTTTCGGCCACCAATGGCAAACACCGTCTTCCATTGGAGGGGTATATAATAGGGCAGTGATGGTGAATCTTTTGCCCAAACTGCAACCCAAAACCCACTTATTTATCACAAAGTGCCAACACGACAATTTACCCTGAATACTACAGCCCAATATAGTATATCCTCCATGTAACATAGTGCGCCCTGCGCTAATGAATAGCAGGATAAGTCTAGGGCATATTGGTACACCATAGACTTTTTCCTGGGTTCCGGTGCCCACAGAGAGGGCTCCAAGTGCCACCTCCGGCACCCGTGCCATAGGTTTGCCACCACTGTATTTGGGAATACAACCAACGTATACTACTGATGGAATGTCATGTGAACCAAGCCTTAGAGGGGTATTCCGGGATTGTACTATTGATGCCAATCCATCAATGGCTGATCAGTAGGGTTCGGACACCTCATTCTCCCGCCGATCAGCTGTTCTGCAGTAGCCAGGGGCGGATTGGCCATAGACCTTACAGGGAAATTTCCCGGTGGGCCGATGCCCAGGGGGCCGCCTGGGCCCTCCTCATGGCCGTCCAGTGGAAGTTTTTGGGGATGTATTTTGTGCTGCTGGCAGTATTTAGTGATGGACTGTGGTATTTGGCTCTATTCTGGCGGTATAATGTACCACAATATGGTATTGCTGGCCCTGCCTTCCATCAATTCGGACCCAACTACAAAACGGGGCCACTTTTAGTATTTTTTCCAGGGCCACTTTAAGTCCCCAATCCGCCCCTGGCAGTAGCTCCGGCCCCGAAACTACCTTATAGTGAACGGAGGTGGTTACTCCCTTTGACGTGAATGGACTACCCCAAAAGAGCTGATCGGCAAGGGTGCGTGCGCGGTGCTGGACCCCTGCCATTCAGATACTGTTGGCCCATCCTGAAGATAGACCCTCAATAGTAAAATCCTGAAATACGCCTTTAACATTGTTCCTTTCATGGAAACCTAAAGAGTTTTGCAACAACATCTAAAGGACTCGCTAAACACTGAGATCAGTGCAGGAAAACCATGCAGCACAGTTATGGTGAATGCCTATTACCGGAGCAGTGATAAGGGGACACTCTGGATGTCACTTTTATTGGGATATTACTATGGGGACACAGGGACGGACTGGGAATTAAAAGTGGCCCTGGAAAAGATACTAAAAGTGGCCCCGTTTTGTAGTCGGGTCCAAACTGATGGAAGGCAGAGCCAACGCTAGTAGGCTGGGCAGGCAATACCGTATTGCGGCACATCCACTGGCCGGCTGTGAGGAGGGCTCAGGCGGCCCCTGGGCATCGATCCATTAGGTAATTTCCCTGTACAGTCTATGGCCTATCCGCCGCTGTGCGGACGCAATGGCTGTCAGGAAGCAGGTAACACAGTATATGCCCCCAATGTCTGATAAATGCGGGTAACACCTCTGAGAGCGGAGCGGGAAATGAATGCAGTGCGCATGCGCAGCCGCCCTCCATTCATTTCAATGGGGCTGCTGAAAATATCCGAGTGCTGGCTCGGCTACTTCTGTCTGCCCCATAGAAATGAATGGGAGCGGTGGCAGTGTGCTCCCATTCACTTGTATGGGAGCAGCGCTTGGTGGCGGACGGACCCCGGGGAACCTGAGGTCCTCCAGCCACAGCTTGTCCCGCTCCGTTCTCCTTGTAGGTGCAGGTCCCAGAGGTGGGACCCGCACCTCTTAGACTATGGGGGCGTATCCTAGCGATATGCCCCCCCATTGTATGTGATGGGAATACCCCTTTAAGCTCCGGTTACTAAATGGAGATTATGCTGGACTACTATGAGATTCCAGGAAGACATCAGCCTGTTAATTGGCTTTCTACTGAACACTGAAACCCAAGCAAATGCAAGTCAGACCATGAGGATTTATAGACGTCAGTCTGCAGCAATTGTTCCAGTCTATAAAGAAAAATGGACTACTTGTTCTGAAGACACACGAGTGTCATGGTATGGAACACAGGGATGAAATCTTCAGCCGCCACGTGACGGTAATACACAGAAAAGTCTTTTGGGGAAAGAGATCTGCAAATTGTAGGAACTGTATTCCAGTTCTGCGGAGCAGGATCCTGTCACACTACCTGACACTTTACACAAGTTTTGACTTATTACTGTTCCCCCCGGGGCTAGAAGAGATTTTTGACCGAACCCAATGGAAAAAAAAAAAAAAAAGTCTTGACCAAAAGACAAAAGAATTTCTTCTTTTCATATGGAGATTGAGAAGATTTCACCGGCACCGCAAATTAAAAAACAAAAAAAGAAAACAAAAACAACAAACACTATTTTGCGCTTTGAAAATGCAGAAAATACGTCTTGATAAGACAGAGGGCAAAAAGTCACGGCGAGCCCTGTCAGCATTAGACGCTCACGAACCCAGCGCTTTAACATGATTTTTTTTCTGTCCTTCTATTCATTTGTAAACAGCCATTACATCCAAACATTTTAATTGAAAAAATCTGTACAAATATTTTCTTCAGCAAAGAGAAAAAGTGTGACATCGAATTCAACAAATTGTAAGGGGAAGATATACATGTTACTACGGGCGGTAATACAAAACAGCTTAAAGGCAGACAGTAATTCTAGAAAGTCTCAGATCACTTCAAGCGACCCAAATTTCATAAAATCTGAGATTTTTCAGGGTAGCGATGAATTGTAAAATTCCTTTAATCTGACACAATTCCTTAATTATGAGTTATGGGCCAGTGACAGAGTACCGTAACTGCTTATAAAAGGAAGGGTCCAGAAATAATTAAAGAACTCCCGCAAAAATTTTTATTCTCTTACCTGTTAGAAAGGTGCATGATATAATCTGTAGTCAATGTAATCTTCTTATCAGAGACTGTATTTGTTAGTTATCCCCTCTCTTCTTATTGTAGCTGGGTCATGTGACCAACTCCCTGACCTCCAACTGACCCAGGACAGGAAGCCAGTCACTGCTCTATTCATTGCTATGAGACTCAGAGGAATACATAGAGAAATAGACTTCCTGTCCACACATAAGATGCTGTGTTATCTGGTGAGTCTGATTGCTGGTCACATGACACAGATGAGAAACATCAGAGAGATATAACTCACAAATACAGACACTGGTAAGAAAATGACATTCACTACAGATTACATCATGTACATTTCTAGCAGTACATGGAATAATTTTTTTGTGGGAGTTCTTCTGTAATAACACCAATCTCCTAACTGGTTCTCTCTGTTCCTATTTGTCTGATTCTAGATTATTTTAAAGTTCTGTGCTACAAATTGGTGCCAGAGCTTTCTGGACTATCAGGCACATGAAGAATGTCTGGCTAAACTGGAACCATTTCTGGTGCTGTTATTGAGGAGGCCTATGGTTCATTATTGAGATTTGCCCAATTATGCTCTTAAAGGGAACCTGTCACCATGAAAATGATGAGTAAGCTGCAGGCAGCAGGTTATAGAGCAAGAAGAGCTGATATATACTTTTATTGGAAAAGATTCTGTGTAACGTGTATTTTATACATTTAAATTGCTGCTCATCCTGGGCTTTGATGTCCAGGAGGCGGTCCTATCAGTGACTCACAGCTCTCTCTGTACAGTCATAGAGGAAAGGCTGTCAATCACTGATAGCACCTCCTCCACATAGAGGAAAGGCTGTCAATCACTGATAGGACCTCCTCCTCTTAGGGGAAAGGCTGTCAATCACTGATAGGACCTCCTCCTCTTAGAGGAAAGGCTGTCAATCACTGATAGGACCTCTTCCTCATAGAGAAAGGCTGTCAATCACTGATAGGACCTTCTACTCTTAGAGGAAAGGCTGTCAATCACTGATAGGACCTCCTCCTCTTAGGGGAAAGGCTGTCAATCACTGATAGGACCTCCTCCTCTTAGAGGGAAGGCTGTCATCACTGATAGGACCTCCTCCTCATAGAGGGAAGGCTGTCAATCACTGATAGGACCTCCTCCTCATAGAGGGAAGGCTGTCAATCACTGATAGGACCTCCTCCGCATAGAGGAAAGGCTGTCAATCACTGATAGGACCTCCTCCTCATAGAGGGAAGGCTGTCAATCACTGATAGGACCTCCTCCGCATAGAGGAAAGGCTGTCAATCACTGATAGGACCTTCTCCGCATAGAGGAAAGGCTGTCAATCACTGATAGGACCTCCTCCTCTTAGGGGAAAGGCTGTCAATCACTGATAGGACCTCCTCCTCTTAGAGGAAAGGCTGTCAGTCACTGATAGGACCTCTTCCTCATAGAGAGAAGGTTGTCAATCACTAATAGGACCTCCTACTCTTAGAGGAAAGGCTGTCAATCACTAATAGGACCTCCTACTCTTAGAGGAAAGGCTGTCAATCACTGATAGGACCTCCTCCTCTTAGAGGAAAGGCTGTCAGTCACTGATAGGACCTCTTCCTCATAGAGGACAGGCTGTCAATCACTAATAGGACCTCCTACTCTTAGAGGAAAGGCTGTCAATCACTAATAGGACCTCCTACTCTTAGAGGAAAGGCTGTCAATCACTGATAGGACCTCCTCCGCATAGAGGGAAGGCTGTCAATCACTGATAGGACCTCCTCCTCATAGAGGACATGCTGTCAATCACTGATAGGACCTCCTACTCTTAGAGGACAGGCTGTCAATCACTGATAGGACCTCCACCTCATAGAGGAAAGGCTGTCAATCACTGATAGGACCTCCTCCTCATAGAGGACAGGCTGTCAATCACTGATAGGACCTCCTACTCTTAGAGGACAGGCTGTCAATCACTGATAGGACCTCCTCCTCATAGAGGACAGGCTGTCAATCACTGATAGGACCTCCTCCTCATAGAGGACAGGCTGTCAATCACTGATAGGACCTCCTACTCTTAGAGGACAGGCTGTCAATCACTGATAGGACCTCCTACTCTTAGAGGACAGGCTGTCAATCACTGATAGGACCTCCTCCTTATAGAGGACAGGCTGTCAATCACTGATAGGACCTCCTCCTTATAGAGGACAGGCTGTCAATCACTGATAGGACCTCCTACTCTTAGAGGACAGGCTGTCAATCACTGATAGGACCTCCTACTCATAGAGGACAGGCTGTCAATCACTGATAGGACCTCCTACTCATAGAGGACAGGCTGTCAATCACTGATAGGACCTCCTCCTCATAGAGGGAAGGCTGACAATCACTGATAGGACCTCCTCCTCACAGAGGGAAGGCTGTCAATCACTGATAGGACCTCCTCCTCATAGAAAGAAGGCTGTCAATCACTGATAGGACCTCCTCCTTATAGAGGACAGGCTGTCAATCACTGATAGGACCTCCTCCTTATAGAGGACAGGCTGTCAATCACTGATAGGACCTCCTACTCTTAGAGGACAGGCTGTCAATCACTGATAGGACCTCCTACTCATAGAGGACAGGCTGTCAATCACTGATAGGACCTCCTACTCATAGAGGACAGGCTGTCAATCACTGATAGGACCTCCTCCTCATAGAGGGAAGGCTGACAATCACTGATAGGACCTCCTCCTCACAGAGGGAAGGCTGTCAATCACTGATAGGACCTCCTCCTCATAGAAAGAAGGCTGTCAATCACTGATAGGCCCGCCTCCTGGACTTCAAGAATCAGAATGAGCAGGAAACTAAATGTATAAAATACAGGTTACACTGAATCTTTTCCCATAAAACCATATATCAATCTGCTCAGGTCATCCTGCTCTATAACCTGCTGCCTGCAGCTCAGACACCATGTTCAACGTGACAGGGACAAGTATATCACTGGGGCCATTAATAAGTGACACGCTACATCACTAGTACAGATATTTTATACTGATGTAATTGGTGATGTTCATTTTCCAAGTAGATAAGCTAGACAGCTGTGAAAAAGTATTAAATATTCAGTTAATAGGTAACTGTGAGATAAATAGCTTTGAATGTTTTTTAGACAGATGAATAGAAAGAGAGCCAGATATGAAATAGATATAGATCGATCCATAGATAGATAGATATTAGAGATCAACAGATAGATAATAGAGATAGATAGATAGAGATCAATAGATAGATATGAGATAGATAATAGATAGATAGATATGAGTCAGATGGATGGATAGATATAGATAGGAGATAGAGAGATAGATAGAGATAGAATAGATAGATATGAGACAGATGAATAGACAGACAGACAGATAAAACAGACACACAGATAGATATGAGACAGATGGATAGATAGAAGATAGATAGACAGACAGACAGATAAAACAGACACACAGATAGATATGAGATAGATAGATAGATAGATAGATAGACTATGATTAGAGTGATACAGATGACAGACTAAGACTGCAGAGCTGTGATTTGTTCTCCTGCCGTCATGTATATCCCGGCGCTGACTCCTACGAGGTGATAACACAGCTGTCAATAGCAGAAGTATTAACATGACAGCTGCTCATTGATCTTGGCTGAACCTCTCTCTGCGAGGTCAGCCTCACCTTGCTGACCGAACCTTCACAGAGGGGCCTTTGTTTCCTGCCCATTTTGGGTTGTCTTCTTGTTAAGTGCTGCTTTGTAGGTCCATGGATCATGAGATAGGGGTATGACTAACCACAAAGCAGCTCGGAGCAGACTGCAGTTGGTTTTCTTGGCATCAATGGATAAAACAACAGGTCAGAGACCAGACGCCCAGTACATTATAATCTACAACCATAGTGCAGAATGTAAACCACACGTAGCCGGCATAAGAATGGAATATATGTAAATGAATTATATGCTAGAAATGTGCATGATGGAAAAAAGTGAGAGTAGATTATCTGCTCACATTGATTCATTTGCTGTGATGATTGAGATCAAAAGGCATCTGTCAGCAGTTTTGTCCCTATGGCACTGGCTGACCTGTTACATGTGCACTTGGCAGCTGAAGACATCTGTGTTGGTCCCATGTTCATATGTGTCCACATTGCTGAGAAAAGTGATGTTTTAATATATGCAAATGAGCCTCTAGGAGCAACGGGGGCGTTACCATTACACCTAGAGGGTCTGCTCTCTCTGCAATTGCCACGCCCTCTGCACTTTGATTGACAGGGCCAGGCAGGTGTGATGTGCCAATCGATGCCCTCAGTAGTTATGTGCTGCATACTGCTGAGGCCAGTGATTGGCTGCACTGTTACCTGAGATGCACGGAACATCACTGCTGCAGCCGATCGCTGACCTCAGTAGTCATGTGCTGTATACTGCTGAGGCCAATGATTGGCTGCACTGTTACCTGAGATGCATGGAACATCACTGCTGCAGCCGATCGCTGACCTCAGTAGTCATGTGCTGTATACTGCTGAGGCCAATGATTGGCTGCACTGTTACCTGAGATGCATGGAACATCACTGCTGCAGCCGATCGCTGACCTCACTAGTCATGTGCTACATACTGCTGAGGCCATTGATTGGCTGTACGGTGACCTGGGATGCACGGAACAACACCACTGCAGCCAGGAAGATGATGCCAGCACTGCAGCACCAAAGTGGAAGGGGGAGGGGAGAAAAAGGATGAGTAGGACTTACTTTATCTCAGACAACCAGTTTAATCAATATTAGGTCAGTCATCTATAGCAGTGTGGAGTTGGCTTCACTGTATAGTGGCTGTGCCGGGTTACTGCAGCTCAACTTCTATTCTATCCACTGTTATTTCTACCACTGGTGGCTGCTGAGAGCAGCTGACCGCTGGGGGTGCTGACTCTTGGACCCCCCACTGATTTGATTTTGATGACCTTGCCTAATGATAGGTCATCCATATCTAGAACGTTGACAATCTTTTTAAATGATAACATTCTGGCTGCCCGCAGCCACCACTAGGTGGCGCTGAACATCATTATAAGTGTACACAGTGGTTTCAAATTGAAAAGGTGTTCTCCAGGCTTTTCATAAAATCCCGACATCTTCTGTCACGTGTAGGAAGGATAGTTTTGTCAATGGCTCGACAGATGGGCGAGTACTGACAAAGTTATCTATACTACACATGACTGAAGATGCCGGGATTTTATGACAAGATCTTGCAACCAAACCAGCAGCGACAGCTACTATTGCACAGATTTCTGGAAGTAATGCAGCTATCTTTCTTTCTTTCTTTTATTACAGCAAAAACCTAAGAGAGATTAAAGCGAGATTCACATTTCACCTGGAAGAATGGAAGTCGGTGCGCACTGGATGATGAGGATCTAATTTGATTGTAAAATTCTGCCAACGTAATTGAAGGTTGCTGTAATGTCGGGGAGGATAGCTATTTAATCAACAGAATCCAATCCTTCTAGAGACAATCTCTCACTCGCTCGGGATAAAGAAAATTGATTTTTGTTTTTATGGTTTGAAAGTTCTGTATTCAGCCGGTGCCGGCCGCGCACCTAGTGCAGAAATCTACTTACAAAGAAGAAGAATCTTCACACTGAGATGAGCAGGGAAGGAATGTAAAGCAGGCGCAAGGAGAAGGAAAAAAAACTGCAAACTGTCTAGAGAGACTCTTGGCTCCATACTGCAGTGATTATGCACAGTCTGAAAACAGCAGCACTGATTGGATAGAGTGAGTCTGTGCAGGGACACACCCCCAACTGGTTACCTCCCCTCTGTACCCTTACTGCAGACTGCTAGCAATTCATTAATAACTTCTAGTTGAAATAATAAAGGAACGGCACAACATAGAGACATAAGAATAGATGTTCCACAATTGTTATTACATGAGGAATGCATGGAGCTATTAAAACAGGCATGTCAGGAGCGGGGAGAGGTCCTCTTTAATCTCCATGAGAAGTATTGCACTTGAAGCATGCACATGAGGGCCAATGTCACTAGATTTCATATAACAGCCTCCATAATAAACAATGACCACACTGACACAGCTCTTAAAGGGGTTGTCCGAGTGTTTAATACTCAGGATATAGGGTATCAGTATCAGATGGGTAGGGGTCCGACACCCCGGCCGATCAGCTGTTAGAAGAGGCTGCAGCACTGCGGTGAGCGCTGCCGCCTCCTCGCAGATTACCAAGCACAGCGCCGGCCGTTGTATAGTGGCTGTACTTGGTATTGCAGCTCGGCACATTCACTTAAAAGGGGCTAAGGCCTCGTTCACATTTCCGTGTCAGTGTCACCTCCATGAAATAAAGCGTACATGTTTCATCCGTGAAGCTGTCTGTAAAGGATCCATAATTGGTTCCGTTTTTACCATTCGTGTGTCATCCGTTTCACTGATTTAGCTCAGCTGAAAATTAAGAATCTCATATTAGTGAAAAACGGACGCAACACGGACACAAAGCGGACGCGTCGGTGATTTTTCATGGACCCATAGACTTCAATGGGCCTGCTTGGTCCGCATCACGGATCAAAGTAGTGCATGTCCCCGTGATTTTTTTTTTTACTGATCCACAGTGAACAGACACATTTAAATCAATGGGTACGTGTGCTGTCCGCGTTTTTTGCGGTGAAAAACGGAAATGTGAACGAGGCCTAAGCTTTGCCTAAGCCATGTGACCAATGAACACACAGACAATGGTCATAGGAAGAGGCCGCAGCGTTCACGGAGCACCATGGTCTCTTCGAGCTGATCGGCAGTCGGCCCCCCATAGATCTGATCTGGAGGATAGGTCACCAGTATTAAACATTCGGACAGCCCCTTTAATGATTCAAATTAGGACTGCTCTCACTGACAATGATTTACCAAATACTTCTCTTACATCTACGCCCTCGTGGATTACCACGTACACTGCACTGCAATCACGGTCATGTACTCTGTGAAGTGGGGATTAAGATCCCATACAGATTAGTTCCCACCAGCATTTTTTGCTGACTAAATAGAGCCGCACGCTGCTGGGATCTCACTCATCTCTTTGTATGCAGTTCTGGTATATATGCATTGCTAGTATTCACCACAATGTAGATGCTCAGTGGATTATGGAAACAAACATCAGTCGTCCTAATACTTTCCGGAAAACATCCCTTCATTTATATCAAAATCTGCTGTTTAACCAATGGGGGCGGGGGTCTGTCTGTATATATATATATATATATCTGTAGCAGAGCTGTATTTGTAAATTATCCCACAAAAGTATTAATATGCAATGAATAGGATACTTCAAATGAAGCATTACCACAATATAAACGCAATAAAAGTATTGCTCAATTTTTTAAAGGGCATCTGTCAGCAGTTTTGTACCTATGACACCGGCTGACCTGTTACATGTGCACTTGGCAGCTGAAGACATCTGTGTTGGTCCCATGTTCATATGTGCCCGCATTGCTGAGAAAAATTATGTTTTAAGATATGCAAATGAGCCTCTAGGAGCAACGGGGGCGTTACCATTACACCTAATGGCTCTGATTTCTCTGCAACTGCTGCGCCCTCTGCACTTTGACAGGGCCAGGCAGTGTAAACTGGATCATGCTTGGTCCTGTCAATCAAAGTGCAGAGGATGCAGCAGTTGTAGAGAGGGCAGAGCCTCTAGGTGTAATGGTAACGCCCCCGTTGCTCCTAGAGGCTCATTTGCATATAGTAAAACATCATTTTTCTCAGCAATGCGGACACATATGAACATGGGACCAACACAGATGTCTTCAGCTGCCAAGTGCACATGTAACAGGTCAGCCAGTGTCATAGATACAAAACTGCTGACAGATGCCCTTTAAAGGGAACCTGTCACAATGAACATGGTACCAGCAAGTTGTAGTACAGGAGGAGCCGAGCAGACTGCTAGATTTGTGGGAAAAGATTCAGTATAACTTTCTATTTTATTTAAATCTGTGCCATTTTGTCATGTTTCGGAGTCAAATGGGTTTCGGAGCAAAACTGCTGACAGATGCCCTTTAAAGAACATTCCATTTTCCTCTTTGGTAGCGGCCCTTGCTGTTTTTTTTGTAGAAAAATTCTGGTCCACCTTCTCTCTGGCTCCATTCACACGACCGTATGTATTCAGTGTCCGTATAAAAACAGAACGGAAGACATACGGAATGTCTTCCATAGTGTTCCCCATTTTTGCGGACCCATTGACTTTAATGGGGCTACGGATGTGTTTTGCGGCCAAGTATAGGACATGTTTCATTTTTTTTTGCGGGAGAACTTCCGTGAGATACGGGATGCGGAATGCACACGGTGTGCATTCCGCATTTTTTTTCTCCTATGGAAAAATGAATGGGTCCGTATGGTTCCGCATCTTATCCGCAAAAATGCGGATGAGATACGGAAATGAACATACGGTCGTGTGAATGTGGCCTTTCGTTCAGTGTTGGACGTGTTCAGTAGCATTCCTGTTCCCTTCTACCGCTCAGTGCCACTGTAGTGCTCTTTCTTCATTCATTCGACACTACTTCTACATTAATATAGATATATATTTATATAGTTACCATATTTTTCAGACTATAAGACACACTTTACTACAACCTTTGATACGGTAATGCACATATCCTTTCTGTAAAATTTTGCAGACTGCACAGTAGGGACTGTGAGTATCCTGATAGTAACTGTTGAAATGATGTGTAATAAGCATTTTATGAATGTTTCTATTGGGATGCTATTTGCTGACGGGAAGAACCCTTCATCAGTTGGCGGAGGAGCTCCTCACTGCCTCCATTTCTAGCCCAGCAGCAATAAAACTTTTATCATTTTTGGCATAAGTGTTGCTGCAAGCGCCATTTACATTTTCTGATAGTGTTGCCGCTAACTATGATCAAGTTTTACAGCAAAATGCTAGATAAAGTTAAAAAAAAACAATACTTTAATCGTTTACTTGTTGAGCCTCATCTTTCGATGTGCCCATTCACTTCAAGCAAAATATGATATTTTTGCATCTCGACGTCCGGTCTTACCCAAATGATAACGGGTCGATGCAAACAAGCTTTTACATCCTCTCTGTGTCATTTCTCTACCCCCAAAAAATGAGGGTAAAATGTTCTACTGCACAGAAATCAATGTCGATCGTCTCAGAGCGTCCATGTTTAGGGTACCATTCACACGACCTTTCTGTGTTTTGCGGTCCGCAAACTGGGGATCCGCAAAAACATGGATACCGGCCATGTGCGTTCTGCAGGCGCTATATAGAAAATACCTATTCTTCTCTGCGATCGCGGACAAGAATAGGACTTGCTCTATATTTTTTGAGGGGCAACGGAACCACGGATGGGGACAGCTCACGTTGTGCTGTCCGAATCTTTTGCTGCCCCATTAGAATGAATGGGTAGGCACTAGAGATGAGCGAGCATGCTCGAGTGCCATTTTTGCGTATTTGCGTACGCATTTTAAAATTCCTACGCTATTCATACGCATATTTTAATCTATACTATAATTGAATTTGTACGCTATTCGTACACATTTGCTTATAGATTAAAATATGCGTATGAATAGCGTAGGAATTTTAAAATGCGTACGCAAATACGCAAAAATGAAACTCGAGCATGCTCGCTCATCTCTAGTAGGCACCCGTTACGGTCGTCTGAATGTAGCCTTAAAGGGGTTATTCTCATCTTGTAGAATGGGGACAATCGCCATTGTCTTATAGCTGCGGGTCCCAGCGGTGAGGAGGGGAGAACTGCACCTGAGGGACCCCAGGTTTCCCGGCCACCACCAGACGCAGCTCCCCCAGAAATGAATAGAAGCACACCGCACATGCGCAGCCACCGCTCCCATTCATTTCTATGGAGCCGACGGAAATAGCTGAGCGCTGGCCCCATAGAAATGAATGGAGGGCGGCTGCGCATGCGCAGTGCGCCCTCCTGTACTTTGGGCGCTCCGTTCTGGTTATAGGTGCGGGTCCCGCACCTATAAGACAATGGTGACATATCCTAGCGATATGCCCCCATTGTCCAAGATGAGAAAACCCCTTTAACGTTCAAATAAAAAACGGATTAATATAAACTTTAATTCCAGAATATTTTGCTTCTTCAAGTTCTTTTTTTTTTTTTTTTTTTTATTAATGTTTTGCCCATTAGAAATAAAGATGAATCCAGATCTAAGATGACTTTTTTTTTTTTTTTTTTTTTTTTTTTAATTTATTTGCTTTCAAAGTTTAGCTAACCGGAGATTTAAATACAAAATTGAGGTATGCATATCCTAAATTCAGCTGGCAGCCAGCAAAGGACCTGTCAGATTAAAATCTGAATGAATGAGATAACCAGCTTATCTTCATAAGAAAAGGCTCTCGGGGCAAAGTATTCGAGGCAAGTGTTTATGTTTGTTTTAACCTGGGGACTGCGCAGTGCAATATTTCAGATGGCTGCTTTCTCATTAGCCTTTGGAAGGAAAGAGTGTGTCTATTTGCACTAGCAACAAAGGGAATAGCAGGAGAAGTGTCAGCTTGGGTGAGCAGAGCTGGTTAGCACAAAATGAACAAGAGGGGCGAGCCGGTCACCTCTCACCTTCCCCGGGCTGCTCAGCTTGCAGCTGCAGAGAGCGCACACACACATGGAGCAGGGGGAAGAGTGAGCCACATCCAGATTTATTCCTCCTGCACGTGAGCTGGGGAACGCAGACAGATCAGCTGTATTTGTACAGTGAAAAGGGAGCCCATCTGAAACAAGGCAGCAGGTGCCTGTCACTGGAGAGAAGGCCCGGGTGTTAAGCAGTACAGGGGGGGGGGGCGCGTCTGATTAACATTCTACTTTACTATAATTAGCATCTTTAGAACAGTGGATTTGGATGGTCTTAGATCACCCAACAAAGGGCTTTTATGAATGGCCCCTTTTATTAGTTATAAAAGGGTGGATACTGCTTTAAACCATTGACGGCGGAGGATATCGGTTTGGAAACTGGTCGGCTCTTTAAACTTTACTGGACGAGAATTCTGTCTTTTATATATGACGTAAAAAAATTTATCGAAACTTTTTTTTTTTTTAAAAATCATACTAATAAAAAAAATCCTATAATTACATACATGTCTAAAACTTTGAATTTTTAAAAAAGGTTTCTATAAAAAAAATTTTTTTTCCCCAAAACTCTGCTGATTGGGGACCAAGTGACCTCTAATAAAATCCTGTAAAAGAACATCTGACTCCACAATAATAGCTATGAATTATCCTGTCATGTGCCAGCATGAGGCAAAAGTAGATCAGGCATCCCCAAACAGCGGCCCTCCAGATGTCGCAAAACTACAACTCCCAGCACGCCCGGACGGCCTACAGCTATCAGCCTACAGCAGGGCATGATGGGAGTTGTAGTTTTACAGCAGCTGGAGGGGCCGCAGTTTGGGGATGCCTGGCTTAGATACATGATGTCAACGCTCAGTAGCAAAGTTTCCTTGGAGGTTACTTTATTTAAAATGTCCAAAAAAAGAGGTTAAATAGGTTTATACATGTGAGATTAAATTGTATCTAAATCATAAACATCATAACAAAAATGGGATCTCATTTTGAGAGCAAGTGTAAGGCCTCGTCCACAATTCTGGGACAGCTAAGCTCACTCGCCTATTGTCAGAACTCCCATCAATGAATGGAGACTACGCTGCTCACGCGTGGTGTGCTCTCATTTGGTTCTTTTCGGTTCCCATTCTGGCAAAGATGGAACTCAAACCTATGTGACATTAAAGAAGAACTCCCGCAAAAAATGTTATTCTCTGACCTGTTAGAAAGGTGCATGATATAATCTGTAGTGAATGTAATGTTCTCATCAGAGGCTGAAATTGTGAGTTATCCCCTCTCTTCTTATTGTAGCTGGGTCATGTGACCAACTCCCTGACCTCCAACTGACCCAGGACAGGAAGCCAGTCACTGCTCTATTCATTCCTATGAGACTGAAAGTGAGGCTCCCATAGGAACACATAGAGAAATAGACGTCCTGTCCACACATAAGGTGCTGTGTTATCTGGCGAGTCTGATTGCTGGTCACATGACACAGATGAGAAGCATCAGGGAGATATAACTCACAAATACAGACACTGGTAAGACATTCACTACAGATTACATCATGTACATTTCTAGCAGGACATGGAATACAGATCCTAGTGATATGCCATCAATGTCTGAGCTGAGCCAACCCCTTTAAGGCCCCCATACATTAGAGTATTAGAGAACGGCGGGTTTGCCTGACAATCTGATGGAGGTCCCAACTCTGCAACGACAGACGATGTCAGTGAATAGAAGGATCGGGCACAATGAATTCTTTTGCCCCATCAGCAGATAAGCCATATGTGTCTGACAAGGGCTCTCTTCCCATACACGCCCGAATGTGGGCGCCGGCCTGTCATCAGCTATAGGCCGTGTATGGCCCCCTTTACTTCTGCCGCCTCCTTGCAGGTTGCTGGCGTTATTGATAAGGGCTCCAGAGAACGGCATTGTGTGAGGCAGATCTTATAAACTAATTACAATCCAATTGAGGTAATAGCTAACAAGATAAAGAAACCCGACACAATGAAATGTGCTGACGCAGAGAACATATGGATTTGTGTGTGACCCATACGGACACAGCCCTTTTGTGCTAATAAAATGTGAGATCATCTGCAGAATTCTGGTCACATCGCAGAAACTTCAAACTCCATGTATTACTATGCATGTGTAGCTCCCTCCTGCTTCATCTAGGGTCATTCCTATAATGAACTAATCACAGAGGCCATGAGAACGGCCATTACTTTTATTGCACTCAGGAAGCTTCATTTTGAATTGCGTTTTCGGCCAAAGTGGGACTGGTTGGAGCCTCTCTTATCAGATGGAATAAACAAAGCAAAAGCTGATACCACGGGGAATACTTTTTTTTTTTTTTTGCAGATTAATAAATGGCTGAACTGTTAGAACAAACAATTATAGGAAAGATCTAAAAGTTGACTTCTGCTTGAATTTTGCAACAAAAGTGCAGAGCGTTCTGGAACCTCGTTTGAAGTTGGTTGTCAGGCCCTGTCCACATGGTGTATCAGTACATACCATATAAGAGGAGACGTCTTCTTACGACCCTGTACTTCGAGCCACGGACTTGGCGTGTCAAGGTATTATAAGGTCGCTCATTCATTTGAATGTATGGCCTCCTCCAGCCCTAATGTCTGATCGCTGCAAGGCAGACCCACGCCGTCAGCTGATTCCTGGCACGGCTTCATTTAAAAAAAAAAAAAAATTTTTTTTAAAGTTTCTCTTTATGAGACAACCCCATGGGCTGGAAAATTTTTGAAAGACCCTGGCGATTTTGATGAGGTCATCTGACAGGGAAAATGGATTGCAATTCCCCTGATATAAGGCCCCATTCACACGTCCGTATTTTGCATCCGCATCCGTTTCCGCATTTGCGGACAATTATGCGGATAGGATGTGGATCCATTCATTTCAATGGGTCCCGAAAAAATGCGGACAGTACACCGTGTGGTGTCCGCATCCGTGTGTCCGTTCCGACTGTCCGCAAACAGAAATCCTCCTGTCCTACTTTTCCTCCGATTTTGCGGTCCGTAGCCCAATACAAGTCTATGGGACGTCCGTAAATGCGGAAGACATGCGGAAAGCCATCCGCATGTCATCCGTATTTGCGGATTCCGTTCCAGGAGGGGTGAAAAAAAAAAAAGATCCGCAAAAAACGGATGACATATGGATACATCCTTTCCGTTTTTTACGGAAAGACGGAACGGATGTCCTGGAAAAACTGAGTTTTTTGCGGAACAACGGATCCGCAAAAAACTGACCGATTTCCAGGATGTGCTAAAATACGGACGTGTGAATTGAGCCTAAGTGGTGCAAGAGTTATCGGCCAGGAACTTACCTCCCTTCCCTTTTGGATAACCGCCTGCGCTGCAGCATGCAAAAATCAGTTTGGATATTTTTTGTAGCATATGACTGTGACAGTGGAAACCCTATGCACATGAATGGGATGCGGATGGCGGCTAGATATGACACATGTTGTAATCAATGTCAGATCTGAGAAGGAAACTAGGAGAACTTCACATTTTTGTAAGAAAACTTACCATTAGGGCCACTTTCGCACGGTCAGTATTTTTCATCAGTATTTGTAAGGCAAAACCAGGAATGGGTCCGAAACACAGAAGAGGCAGATATATTTCCATTATACTTCTTCTCTGTAGATTCCACTCTTGATTTTGGCTCACAAATACTGACCAAATACTGACCATGTGAAAGTGGCCTTAGGCTTCATTCGCACGTCCGTATTTTGTTTCCGTGTCCGTTCGTTTTTTGTTTTTTTTTGCAGACCGTATGCAGAACCATTCATTTCAATGGGTCTGCAAAAAAAAAAAAAAAAACAGAAGGTGCATTCCGTTTCCGTATGTCCGTATTTCCATAGATAGAACATTTTCTATTCTTGTCCGTTTTGCTGACAAGGATAGGCATTGTTACAATGGATCCGCAAAAAAAAAAACGGAACGGAAAACACATATGGACGTGTGAATGAAGCCTTATACTATACAAGTGTAAAGAGAATGGTTAATTTTCGTGCAATCATGTCGACAGAATTTTCTGACCTACAGAACGATTATTGTCCCGTGCGCTGGTCTCTGGTCACACTGGCCAGACAGTCCGCACATCCACGGTCAGCAACTTACTTGAGGACACGTTCCATTTTATCTTAATGACTGTGAAGTGCTGCGATGACGCGTTATCACTATCTAAGCTTTACAATAACAGTACAAGCTCGCCGGCAAAGATACTAGTGCTGTGATCATGTGGGCAGACTCTGCAGCCGGATCACACTTCCTGTCTGCAGCCCCATTGAAGAACCCGGCAGGGGGCCTTACAGAGGCTGCAATAGCCCGGCCTGTAACTGCCCAGCAAGTGTACAGTGCAAATAATAACGATGCCACAAATAAAATGGTATAAAATAGTACGACAGAGGACGGTTATAAAAGTGAGGACTTTTACAAATCTATTTGTAAAACTGTGCAAACCCCATGGTCCCTCCCTCCGGGGAGAGACCAACCTAGTAGACGAGCTCCGTGCTGACACCCCGGGGTGATGCCTGTGGAAGAAGCCGGAGCACAAATGGGGCGTACCCACGGCTTCGGCTGGGAGTTCGCAGAAGACTGGGAAAGGTTCTGGATTGCCCTTCTCCTTTCGTAGAGGGCCTGCGATGGACCGTAGCCTTGTGCACTGTTTTTGTGTGGCACGCTGCACGATTTTGTTGCACGCTCCTTGGGCTTATAAGATAAAAAAAAAAACGTGTAAAAACTGCTACGGCTATGGCTCATCTTGTGGGATTACAAAAGGACTGGGTTCAAATTCAAAGCACCCCCGACACTGTCTGTAGAGAGAGTCAAGAGACCTCAGTGTACATTAGACTGTTGGCACATAACACTGAAAATGACAGGTCCAGCCAACAATAGTTTGACGTGTATGTGACCTTTGACCAATGAAAATTGTCGGAATTTATTGATTTGCGTACTTATATAGCGCTGACATATTCCACTTCCTGTCACCAATAGAGCTCACAATCTAAGGTCAGGGACGGACTGGGAACTTAAAGCGGCCCTGGAAAAAATACTAAAAGTGGCCCCCGTTTTGTAGCCGGGTCCAAGTTAACGGAAGGCGGGGCCAGCAATACCGTATTGTGGCACATTATACCGCCCCAACAGAGCCAAATACCACAGTCCATCACAAAATACATACCCAAGAACGTCCATTGGCTAGCCGTGAGGAGGGTTCAGGCGGCCCCCTGGGCATCGGCCCACCGGGAAATTTCCCTGTAAGGTCTATGGCCAATCCGCCCCTGACCCCAGGGCTTCACTGAGACCAGTGCTAACCACTGAGCCACCATGCTGCCCCAGAAAACCCCTTTCAAAATGTGGAATAAGCCTTAATAATAATTTCCTTTGCATATTCTACACGGCATCCCCCATGACCTTAAAATGTTGGGGAAATCTAATGCCTAATGTGGCACAAGCCCATTCTCGTCCAGGTCTGATTGTTAAGAATTCCAAACTAAGATTTACAGGATTGTACAGTATGGAATTCAGAAGAGGACGGTGATTCGTCTCCTCAGTCCAAGTATGTGGAAACAAGCCGAGAGCCTCACGTCGCCCATAGGGTGTCTTATGTCCAGTAGTAGAGTACGGTCACACGTTCAGGTTTCCTGATGCATTTTCAGAAGCCAAAGCCAGAAATTTATTAAAAATAAAATAAAATAAAAAAAATTAAAAAAAATAGAGGAGAAGTCATATCCATCCTTTATACTTTCTCTCCTTTTATGATCCACTCCTGATTTTGGTTTCCAAAACTGCATCAGGAAACCTGAACACAAGGCCGTATCCAAAAACTTGGGAGAAAAACAAACTTAGGCTACTTCCACACTAGCGTTAGTACGGATCCGGCGGGTCCCTTCACCCGCAGGATCCGTACTGAGTAATACAACCTTGTGGATCCGTAATTCCGGATCCGGTTGTATTAGCGTTTAAACGGATCCGGAATAACCTCTATTGAAAGTCAATGGAGGACGGATCCGTTTACAAGTGTGTCCACACCAAACGGATCCGTCCCCATTGACTTGCATTGGGGGTCATTCCGGATCCGTTTAGGTGCGGATAACTAGTACGGAGAGCAAACCGCAACATGTTGCGGTTTGTTCTCCGGTCTGAAGACTGAACGGAATGCTTTCAGGAGCCTCCGTTGTCTTCAGTTCAGTTTTGTCCATTGTCAATGGGGAGAAAACGGAAGCGTTTTATTCCGGTATTGAGCCCCTATGACGGAACTCAATACCGGAATTCCATAACGCTAATGTGAAAGTAGCCTTAGGTGTTTGTACTGATGACATCTCGCCCCCACGTTTCCATACCTGTCACTGCACACTGATGAGTAAAGCTTCTTGCTTGCTTTCATGTCGTTAGGACTATTTGATGTTTTGGGTCTTTCCTAAAAATGGATACAAGTAGCAAGTCTGTCTGTCACATAAGCCAGATGTAAAGACGATGCGTGTCCCAACTCTGGGACCAGCTCCTATCTCCAGAAAGGGACCCCCCCCAAACTGAGGTGGGACCCCGCACCTATCTGACATTGGTGGTATAGTCTAGTGAGATGATACATTCAGATGTCGTGTATTTTCAGGGTACATTCTGGAGAGAAACATTCACATGGATTTTAAGGCGGATTTCAAATGCAATGGATGAAATTCATGGAAAATCCGTGTCTATCCACGCCCTCATCATATACATGGATTGTAGCACTGGAAAATATTTGCCCTTTGACTTTGTTCTCCTGAATGAGCAATTTCTGAATTTTACATAGTAAGCACAGAAAACATATAAAACTAAAATAAAATTGGTTGACCTGATGAGACAACCCCAGTAAAAATGGGACTGTTTAGTCCAGGGATCAGCAACCTTCGGTACTCCAGCTGTTGTGAAACTACAACTCCCAGCATGCTCCATTCACTTCTATGTCGGTTCATAGAAGGGCAGAGCAAGTATGCTTGCTGGGAGTTGTAGTTTCACAACAGCCGGAGTGCCGGACGTTGCCTACCCCTGGCTTAGTCGATATGGCTTTGCCGACAAACCTCCAATGCCAACATATTAATTAGAAAATTAACCAGACATTCTGAATGTCGTTGTGCGTGTTTGTGATAAAGCATAGTCATCCACACGAATGGTGAGGCTACTTTCACATCCGGTTTTTACTTCAGGTTTTCAGATCCGGCAGAGGATCTCAAAAACTGAATTAAAAGGATCTGTTCCTTTAAATACATCCTGGTGGGTCTGTTTTGGCTAGATCCGGTTGTATTAAAGAGGACCTCTCACCGCTCCCGACATGCTTGTTTTAATAGCTTCATGTGTTCCCCATGTAATAACAATTCTAGAGCTTCTATTCTTATGTCTCTATGTTGTACCATTCCTTTATTATTCCTTCTAGAAGTTATAACTGAATTGCTATTTGTCTTCAGTAAGGGTACAGAGGGGAGGTAACCAGTTGGGGGCGTGTACCTGCACAGTCTGAACATGACAGCACTGATTGGCTAGAGTGAGTCTGTGCAGGGACACACCCCCAACTGGTTACCTCCCCTCTGTACTCTTACTGAAGGCAAATAGCAATTCATTCATAACTTCTAGTAGAAATAATAAAGGAATGGCACAACATACAGACATAAGAATAGAGGCTCCAGAATTGTTATTACATGGGGAATGCATGAAGCTATTAAAACAAGCATGTCAGGAGCGGGGAGAGGTCCTCTTTAAATCAGAACTGAACAAACCTGATCAGGCATGAAAATCAATGTAAAGCTACTTTCACAATTGCATTTACATTTTCCGGTATTGAGTTCCGTCATAGGGGCTCAATACCAGAAAAAAACGCTTCCGTTTTTTCCCCATTCATTGTCAATGGGGACAAAACGTAACTGAACAGAACGGAGCGCTCCTAAATGCATTCCGTTCAGTTTAGTTGCGTTCCCAGACCGGAGAGCAAACCGCAGCATGCGTCCTGAGATGCGGAGCGAGACGGATCCGTTTTGTTAGACACAATGGAAAACGGATCCATTCACCATTGACTTTCAATGGAATCCATGACGGACCCGTCATTGCTAAGTTAAAGATAATACAACCGGATCCGTTCATAACGGACGCAGACGGTTGTATTATCAGTAAGGCTACTTTCACACTAGCGTTTAAATTTTCCGGTATTAAGATCCGTCATAGGGGCTCAATACCGGAAAAAAAAACACTTCAGCTTTGTCCCCATTCATTGTCAATGGGGACGAAACTGAACTGAACAGAACGGAGCGCTCCTAAATGTATTCTGTTCCATTTAGTTGCGTTCCCAGACCGGAGAGCAAACCGCAGCATGTTGTATTTTGCTTTCTGTCCTGGGATGCAGAGCAAGACGGATCCGTCATGACCCACAATGCAAGTCAATGGGAAGGATCCGTTTTCTCTGACACAAGAGAAAACAGATCCGTCCCCCCATTGACTTTCAGTGGAGTTCATGACGGATTCGTCCTGGCAATGTTACAGATAATACAACCGGATCCGTTCATAACAGACACAGATGGTTGTATTATCAGTAACAGATCCAGCAAAAACACTAGTGTGAAAGTAACAGAAGCATTTTTGCTGATCATTGTTCAGTTTTGCAAACCGGACACAAAAACGCTGCTTGTATCCGGCCCCAAAACGCAACTGAACTGAAGTAAACTGATCAGTTTTATCCCTATTGACAATGAATGGGGACACAACTGATCTGTTTAATCCTCTGCTGGATCTCAAAACCAAAATTAAGGCTACTTTCACACTAGCGGCAGGCCTGATCCGGCAGGTGAAGGGTGCTGCCGGATCAGGACTGCCGCAGCGACATGTGTGGAGCCGGAACCGCGCTCCGGCCCCACACATGTCACACAGTACATACATACACACACACACACATATACACAAACATATACACATACATACTTACATGCTCCCGGCAGGTCTTCAGAGCGTCGGAGGAGCAGGACGGCGCGCACAGGTGACGATTCCCCACATTGCCCTCTGCTGGGCGCCTGGTGGAATCGTCATCTGTGCGCGCCGACCTGTCCCTCCGACGCTCTGAAGACCTGCCGGGAGCATGTAAGTATGTATGTGTATTTGTATGTCTATATGTGTGTGTATGTTTATGTGTATGTCTATGTCTATATGTGTGTGTATGTATATATGTGTGTATTGTGTCTATGTGGTGACGGATCCGCCCCCATTGACTTGCATTGGGGGTCATTTCGGATCCGTCTTGGTGCGGATGCCTGGACCGGAGAGCAAACCGCAGCATGCCGGTCTGAAGATGGAACGGAACGCTTTCAGGAGCCTCCGTTGTCTTCAGTTCAGTTTTGTCCCCATTGACAATGAATGGGGACAAAACTGAAGCGTTTTATTCCGGTATCGAGCCCCTATGACGGAACTCAATATCGGAATTTTAAAACGCTAGTGTGAAAGTAGCCTAAAAAAGGCAGATGTGAAAGTCGAGTTTCTTTACCACATTTTTCACAATTTCTAGAAATCCCTAGAAGCAGACTGTTCTATAATACGTCACTGCGTACTGAGGGCATCTTGCTATTCTGTATCAACGTCTCAATCTCAAATTTGGGATGGACGTCATTGTAGTAGTCTATAGCCCTCACCCTGGAAGCCATTAGACTCTCGGGGCATCATGAAACAGAATTAATTAGAAGTAAATGGCCAGCAAATAACATTCCCTGGGCACTTTGTCGGTGTGAATAGGAGAGACTAACTGTCCTGTCTTTCAAGTAAAAACAAAGAAGCGGTCGTTTAAAGCGTGTTAAAGGGTGTAATTACTCAGAATTATCTCAGGTAAGGCCCGGGTGCTGTCTGGGCCGCAGGAATACCAGAGCTGGGCAGCAAAGAGAGATGTTTTGAGCAGGAGCCGGGTGGGATCAGGTCAGAGCGGCCTTAGGCTCAGCCAGGGGTCAGTGTGTCCAAAGAACTCACAGGTCAGAAGGACAAGCGGCGACATCCCCAAATTCCATACCTCATTAATGCAAATCCAGGAATAGGTGACCGCACGGCAGCTCAGGAGGGAAAAGATTAATATTATTTGTAGCTGGCCACGATAAGACTTCATTCCCCTGCTGTGACCCTCCGTGAATAGCTCGCATAGTGAATCAGAATCACTACATTAATGATAACACAGCTGGAATCCCCTGCAGCTTTCCTCTACAACTACGAGTGTAAAAAGGGAAATCGAGCAGAAAATAACCTCCTGACTAGAGATGAGCGAACGTGCTCGAAACGAGCACTGTACCGCTCGGCTCCCCTGTGCTCGCATGGGCGCCGGCAGCCGCCCATGAGGCAGCCGGCAGCCTGAGGAGGACGGAAGCGGCTGCCGGCGCCCATGCGAGCACAGGGGAGCCGAGCGGTACAGTGCTCGTTTTGAGCACGTTCGCTCATCTCTACTGATGACCTGTATCTTATAGGTGGGAGATGGCGAACGTGCACCCCCAGCAATTCCATATTTGTGTAAATGCCTTTGGCTACTGCATGTGGTTCATTCCTGCAGCTATACCTGATCCATTTCAGAACAGATCCCAATGGATCCTATTGTCCTCTTAGAGGTCCCTTATGGTTCTGGTATTTATGACGGCAACAAAGCACTGTAACCTGAATTATTCTTACCGCCAACAATACCAGAGCCCCTTATGGAAAGAGGTTAATGCAGACATGAAGGAAACCTACTAGAATACCGTAGAGCTGTATAAATAAATGTATTAGGGGTTGCACCCGGTAGCAAATTACCCTTTGGTGCAGCACGGTGGCTCAGTGGTTAGTGGTGGATCAGTGGTTAGCACTGGTGTCTTGCAGCGCTGGGGTCCTGGGTTCGAATCTGAGCAGAGTTTGTATGTTCTCACATTTGGGTAAATGTTTGCCGTAGGCTAGCTAATTCATAGCCAATCGTAGCTAATTCATAGCCAATCGTAGCTAATTCATAGCCAATCGTAGCTAATTCATAGCCAATCACCCATTGGTTCTCTGCTCGGCAAAATAACTCCAGCTTAATTAGCCTGGCAAATAACGGGGCGCAGCAAGAGGATTAACATCACTGTAAATTTCTCAAAGTTGGACCTGGAATGCATTAGAAGAATATACTTTATAACCGATATTGTTGCAAGCAATGGATGACATTTGTGTGGGTTTCCTCCGAGTTCTCCTATTTTCCTCCCACACTCCAGAGACCTACTGACAGGGACCTTAGACTGTGAGCCCCATTGGGGACAGTTGGATGTCTGTAAAGCGCTGCGGAATATAGTAGCGCTATATAAGTGCATAAAATAATAAATGAATCTGCAGAATATCAGTCGCTAAGGCCTCTTTCACACTAGCGGCAGCACGGATCCGTACTGCCGCTGATACTGGCTCTGTTCACCTTTTCGTTAGGAGCCTTCTGATTTGACGAGAACAATAGAGCAGCGTGCTGTGCCATTCCGACTGTCCAAATGATGGACACCTGACAGAGCCATTAAAAATCAATGAGGTCCGCCTGGTGCCATTGGTGTCTGGCAGGGGCGGACTGGGAACCTAAAGTGGCCATAGAAAAAATACTAAAAGTGGCCCCCATTTTGTAGTCAGGTCCAAACTGATGGAAGGCAGGGCCGGCAATACCATATTGCGGCACATTATACCGCCCCGACAGAGTCAAATACCACAAAATACATCCCGAAAAACTTCCACTGGCTGGCCATGAGGAGGGCCCAGATGGCCCCCTGGGCATCAGCCCATTGGGAAATTTCCCTGTAAGGTCTATGGCCAATCCACCCCTGGTATCTGGAATAGGATGAATCCAGCAAAAAATGTCAGAACAGAGCCTTCAGCCGCAATTAAATTCAATATTTTCTCTTCCCAGAGTCTTTCCCCACATTTGCTCTTTCTACAGACTGACCGGGGTGTACTTAGAAGCTGATTTGTGGCAGGGGTATTACTACATGGCACATCTGGATGTTTCATTTGTATATCGCTGGCTCCATTAAGTAGGAATCAATGCCCTGGAGATAAGAGAGGGAACAGATAAGCACAACAAGGTAACAAGCCCTCGTGTCATGACTGAGCCAGAAAGGAATTAGTCTGCACACACACATTCTGCACAGAGGGGGGTCAGCCTCTGCTGCGAGGCGGTCAATATATTTCAGAACTGGCTTCACGTTTAATCCATGTCCCTGATAAACACCTTATCAAACTACCGGCGTGATAAGGAAAGTATGTTCCTCGGTGGATCCTCCTGTGCACTAATGGCATTATCATGATTAAGACTAGACTGGACATTCACCTCGCGCCATAAAATGCTGGGAAACGTGAGGCGTTCTGGGCAAATGTGCGCCGTAAGGCTTCTTTCACACCGGCGTTATTGCTGGATCGGGCAGAGTTCAGTAAAAACGCTTCCGTTACTGATAATACAACCGCCTGCGTCTGTTATGAACGGATGCAGTTGTATTATCTTTAACATCGCTGGGACGTACCCGTCATTAACTCCATTGCAAGTCAATGGAGGATGGATCCGGTTTCTATTGTGTCACAGAGAACGGATCCGTCCCCATGGACTTTTTTATTGGGGGTCATGACGGATCCGGTTGTATTATATTTAACATTGCTGGGACGGACGATGGAGTCAATGGAGGATGGATCCGGTTTCTATTGTGTCACACAGAACGGATCTGTCCCCATGGACTTTTTTATTGGGGGTCATGACGGATCCGGTTGTATTATATTTAACATTGCTGGGACGGACGATGGATCCGGTTTCTATTGTGTCACAGAGAACGAATCCGTCCCCATGGACTTTTTTATTGGGGGTCATGACGGATCCGGTTGTATTATATTTAACATTGCTGGGACGGACGATGGATCCGGTTTCTATTGTGTCACTAGAGATGACGAAGTCCGTCCCCATGGACTTTTTTATTGGGGGTCATGACGGATCCCGGTTGTATTATATTTAACATTTGCTGGGACGGACGATGGGATCCGGTTTTCTATGGTGTCACAGAGACGGATCCGTCGCCATGGGCGACTTTTTATTGGGGGTCATGACGGATCCGGTTGTATTTATATTTAACATTGCTGGACGGACGATGGATCTGGTTTTTATGTGTCACACAGAACGGGACTCCGTCCCCATGGGACTTTTTTATGGGGGTCATGACGGATCCGGTTGTTATATTTAACATTGCTGGACGGACGATGAGTCATGGAGGATGGATCGGTTTCTATTGTGTCACACAGAACGGATCCGTCCCCATGGACTTTTTTATTGGGGGTCATGACGGATCCGGTTGTATTATATTTAACATCGCTGGGACGGACGATGGAGTCAATGGAGGATGGATACGGTTTCTATTGTGTCACAGAGAACGGATCCGTCCCCATTGACTTTCACTGGGGGTCATGACGGATCCGTCCCCATGGACTTTTTTATTGGGGGTCATGACGGATCCGTCTTGTTACGGATCACCAGGACGGAAAGCAAACCGCAGTATGCTGCTGGAGACGCAAGTGAACTGAACTGAATACATTCAGGAGCGCTCCGTTCTCTTCAGTTCAGTTTTGTCCCCGTTGACAATGAATGGAGGCAAAACTGAAGCGTTTTTTAAAATTTTGCATTTGACAGCCACTAGATCCACGACTAATCTGCGTACGTTATAGGCAGATTCTGCTGTAGATTTCACCCCTGGGCATTGCGAAAGGTGAAATCTGCATCATAAACCGACAGCCTGCGGATCTGAAATCTCATTCACTTTGCCGGCGCCGTAAAATGCTGCAAATCCGCCGAACACAAAACTCGTGGCAGCAAATCTGAAGCATTTCAGTCCTAAGTGAATGGAGCCTGCATGTTTCCAAAAAGATTCTTCATCCTTTTCGAGTCGGTATCATTGAACATGTGTAGTTTGGACGATTGTAATTCCCAATATGGACTGGGATGTTTATGGCTGCCTCACCAGAACAATCGTTCACCAGGCGTTGTTCAACGACAAACCCTACTTCTATCAATGACCACCTTAAGGCTACATGCACGCAACAGTAAAAAACGGACATGTGATCGACGTTTTTTTAACGGCCATCACACATCCGTTTTAAAACCAATGGTAGTTGATGGGGTTATTCACACAGCAGTTTTTTTGACGGTCAGTGATGTTCTATCTTGTCCGTTTTTCACTGACTGACTGCCCCCATACAATTGAATGGGTCCTTCTTTCTCAAAAAGGCATCTGTGAAAAAAACACCATTAAAAATGGACAGTTTATCGATTTTTACTGGACGTTTTTTTTTTCCACCATCGTGTGCATGTAGCCTAAGGGTAAAATCTGCACGTAGCTTGTATGTTCTCCTGTGTCCGTGTTGGGTTTCCTCCCACAGTCCAAAATAAAAACAGACAGGTTATCTGGCTTCCCATTAAATTCAACCTAGCCTGTGCAAGGGTTTAAGAAATAAGATTGTGTGCACAAGTGGGGACAGGGACTGATGTGAATGAAGACTATGTCTATATTGCACTGCTAAATAAGACGGCAATGTATAAGGCTACTTTCACACTAGCGGCAGCACGGATCCGGCAGGTGAAGGGTGCAGCAGGATCCGGGCTGCCGCAGGGACATGTGTGGGGCCGGAACCGCGCTCCGGCCCCACACGTCACACAGTACATACACACAGACATATACACACACAGACATATACATATTTATATGCTCCCGGCAGGTCTCCACAGCGCAGGACGGCGCGCACATAGGATGATTCCCCACAGCGCCCTCTGCTGGGCGCCGGGTGGAATCATCCTATGTGTGCGCCGTCCTGTTCCTCCTGCGCTGTGGAGACCTGCCGGGAGCATGTAAGTATGTATGTGTATTTGTATGTGTATATGTCTGTGTGTGTTTATGTGTATGTATGTATGTGTGCAGGTGACGGATCCGTCATGAACTCCATTTTAAAGTCAATGGAGGACGGATCTGTTCACCATTGTGTCACTCCAAACGGATCCGTCCCCATTGACTTTCATTGGGAGTCATGACGGATCCGTCTTGGTGCGGATGCCTGGACTGTTCTCTTCAGTTCAGTTTTGTCCCCATTGACAATGAATGGGGACAAAACGGAAGCGTTTTATTCCGGTATTGAGCCCCTATGACGGAACTCAATACCGGAATTATAAAACGCTTGTGTGAAAGTAGCCTAAGCAATAAGAAATAAATAACTAAAGGGCATATTTATCAAGACCAGCATTGTGCACACCTCTTAATATCTGTATATATGTACACCAGTAAGGGAGCTGATGTAAACTTGTGCTATAATCAATGCCAGTTTCCTGCCGTAGATTATAATAAATGTGAGGGGCTCCTACTTTTCGAAGTGGTGAGTGGTGTGTAAAATACCCACAATTTGCGACATTTTGGCCCTGGTTTTCTGATGAAGAGGGGATGATAAATCCCCACTAAAGGTATAACTATAATATAATCATATAAGTATAATATAGTAAAATGTAAGTATAAGTGTAAAATATAAGTAGAAAACTAGAAAAATGTTGCTCTAATTCATGTTTGCAAACCTTACAAATATCCTGTACCGTATTGATTTATAGCAGGCCATTTATTGCGTGGGAATTTTTTTTTTTTTTAAATATTGCAACTCGTGTAGCTAAAGTGTTAAATAAATAAACTAAACTGGCTTCAGCAGATACAGGTTTGTTTGTTTTTTTTTAAATTAGTTTTTTTTTTTTTTTTTCATGAACAGCAGATTATTAGGAGTCGTTTTACTTTACAAACAGACCTGGAGAGAGTGCTTAGCGGAGATTATAAATAAAAATGAGAGGTCCTGAATCGTACCCCGGTGTCTTCTCCCACTTCCGTCTGTATAAATACAGTCAGGGGATTATGCTACAGTTTCTCTGGGACTTCTGTCTGAAATCCTGCGGCAGGAAACCAGCAGATATTTTTTTTTCTACACCAGAGAAACTTCTCAGAATAAAATATGTGTGTGTGTGTATATGTAATCCATACATACAGTATATACACATATAATCAAGTCTATAACTATATACATACAGACACATACTATATTACCATATATATACATACATATCAAGTCTATAACTATATACATACAGACACATACTATATTACCATATATATACATACATATCAAGTCTATAACTATATATATATACACACACATACTATATTACCATATATATATACATATAGTTATAGACCGGATTTTTATTTTTACTATACAAGGCCTGGATGTTGATTTTCACCCAAGACATAGGGATCATAAATCAGGGGAATAAAACAATTATAGTTTGATATCTTGTATCAATACTGGATATTTGCAGGATTTCTATACTTATTATTGCAATACTGAATGTACTTCTTATTCCTCTAAGGTCAGAGAATCATCTGGAAAGTTTCTTGAAATACCATGTACCCATAGACTTTAATGATGAGCACAAACCAGAACATTGTCATTTTTACGTATGTTTTGCTGATATATGTTGTGATCTTGTAGCACCAACTATATCAAGAAGTGTAATAGGCTACGGATTTGAATACTACAATGGTATACAAAAAAGTATGTCTTGCAGTATGTGTATATATATAGAAATAAATAGATAGATAGATGAATAGATAGATAGATAGATAAGATACATACAGTATGCATATGTTTTGTATACCATTGTAGCACTGAAAACCGTAGCCTATTACACTTCTTGATATAGTTGGTGCTACAAGATCACAACATATATCAGCAAAACATACGTAAAAATGACAATGTTCTGTTTTGTGGTCATCATTAAAGTCTATGGGTACATGGTATTTCAAGAAACTTTCCAGATGATTCTCTGACCTTAGAGGAATAAGAAGTACATTCAGTATTGCAATAATAAGTATATAAACCCTGCAAATATCCAGTATTGATACAAGATATCAAACTATAATTGTTTTATTCCCCTGATTTATGATCTCTATGTCTTGGGTGAAAATCAACATCCAGGCCTTGTATAGTAAAAATAAAATAAAAAATAAAATATATATAGTATATACACAGTATATATATATATATTATTTTTTTTTTTAATAACGCTCACTGCTGGATGTGTAGAAATGCACACAGTTGGGCTACTTTCACATGAACGTTGTGATTTGCGGTCCGCAATGACGTCTGTATGGCATCCGTTTTTTTTTTTTGCAGATCCATTGTAAGGCTCCATTCACAGCTCCGTATTTTGTATCTGCATCCGTTTCCGCAATTGCGGACAATTATGCGGATAGGATGCGGATCCTTTCATTTCAATGGGTCCCGAAAAAATGCGGACAGTACACCGCGTGCTGTCCTCATCCGTGTGTCTGTTCCGACTGTCCGCATAAAGAAATCCTCCTGTCCTACTTTTCTCCCGAATGGCGGTCCGTAGCACAATGAAAGTCTATGGATCCGCAAAAAAAATGCGGAAGACATGCGGAAAGACATCCGCATGTCATCCGTATTTGCGGATTCCGTTCCAGGAGGGGAGAAAAAAAAAAAAAGATACAGATGTTATTCATCCTTCCCTATTCATGACATATGGATACATCCTTTCCGTTTTTTTACGGAAAAACGGAACGGATGTCCTGGAAAAACGGATCCGCAAAAAACTGACCATTTTCCAGGATGTGCACAAATACGGACGTGTGAATGAGGCCGAACAATGTCTATCCTTGAAGAATAGGACATGTTCTATTTTTTTTTTTTGCGGGCTACTGAACGGACATACGGATGCGGACAGCACACAGTATTTTTTGCGGACCCATAGAAATGAATGGGTCCGCATTTTATCAGCAAAAAATACTGTCGTGTGAAAGAGGCCTAGCATGGTTTGGAGACGTGAACATAATGTCAGCACACTGTGTGAATCTCGCTCTACGTAATAACTATTGTGACGTATATCGTTGGGAAACGCTGACTGACCTCACTACTTCTGTCCTTCCATAATATAACGGAATATGTTGCTGGGCCGTCACCTCTTTCCACGTGAATTCACAAATTCTGCAAGTAAAAAGAAAACCTCTTTAAATGTGTCAACCAAATTATTATTATTAGACAGCAGACGTCACGCTTCTTAGGTAATGAAGCCTTTCTAAGTCGCTGCGGGGGCTGAATAGTTAACGCGCTCTCGGAAACATCTCTTGGTCGATCGGGATGACATCACTGATTATTAACTCTGTCCTTTTTTTTTCCCCACTGTCGGTCTAGGGGTTAAAACGATATTTGTGTCCTGATTATTCAGCTGCTCAATAAAAAGTGACCATGTGTTAAATATTATTTCAGGGGGGAAAACAAAAGATTATCATCAGCTCCTATGTAACACGATCGGACTTGTAATGTTTGAAGTGAAAGACGTTAGTTGGGCAGGGGGAGGTGAACACCGGCATTGTCTTAAGCGGTAATGCTGGAGGTACACACGGGGTTAAATGTGATCATTAACCCAATGGTGACCAGAAGATTTGTCAACATTGTGACACGTAAAACAAAGCTATGTATCTGCGCCGAATGATCTTAGGTTTTTACCCATAAAAAACTAATATATACATAGTCCAATAACGACTTTCTTCACAAAAATCGTATATTAAGGGGCCGCGCAATATATATATACACACACACACAAGGCCTAATGTGTTCTGCTGGAATAAACGGAGACTGTGCATTGTACATCAATAGCATTTGGTTTACACTGTTTGCGTCCCCCGGTTACAGCTGCTTTCTGTCTATGTCTAATAGACTATAATAAAAATATGGCTGCACAACATTTCACAAGCAAACAGAACCAAGGAAAGGGGGATCATTCTACATTAGAATGGTATTATTCCTACTAGAAATGAAAACTGAAAAAAAAAATAGAAGCTCTTTGCGCACATTTTTGATCAAACGTGTGTCGGGCCCATCTACCAGGCGTCAAGGTGGCTTCCGCACTAACAAACTGGCTCTCTTGGACTTACCGAAGCCTACACATTGTGACACACGTTTGATCAAAAATGTGCGCGAAGAGCTTCTATTTTTTCAGTTTTCATTTCTAGTAGGAATAATACCATTTTAATTTAGAATGATCCCCTTTCCTTGGTTCTGTTTGCTTGTGAAATGTTGTGCAGCCATATTTTTATTATTTTCTGTATGCTTGCTTTAAGGATATGCACCAGTGAACATGTATTGCTAGTCTAAATTTTCTTGTAGTATATATTGAGGGTAGCGGCCTCGTCTAGACTGAGCAACGCCCATCTACTTGGGGCTTCTGAGCAGAGTATAAATGTAGCTGGTTCCCACACCGCCCTGAATGTGTAGGCCTAGGTAAGTCCAAGGGAGGCAGTTTGTTAGTGTTAGGAACCCATCTGCGGAAGTCACCTTGACGCCTGGTAGATGGGCCCGACACACGTTTGATCACAAATGAGCACAAAGAGCTTCTATTTTTTCAGTTTTCATTTCTAGTAGGAATAATACCATTTTAATTTAGAATGATCCCCTTTCCTTGGTTCTGTTGTTTGCTTGTGAAATGTTGTGCAGCCATATTTTTATTATTTTCTGTATGCTTGCTTTATGGATATGCACCTGTGAACATGTATTGCTAGTCTAAATTTTCTTGTAGTATATATTGAGGGTAGCGGCCTCGTCTAGACTGGGCAACGCCCATCTACCTGGGGCTCCTGAGCAGAGTATAAGGCTAGGGCTACACGGCGACAGTTGTCGCGCGACACCCGTGTTGGATTTCTTGCGACTGCTGCGGCGTTCCCATTCATCTCTGTGGGATCCCCGCTACTCAGGGATCCTGGCTGCGATGAGTGTCGCGCGACAACTGTCGCCGTGTAGCCCTAGCCTAAATGTAGCTGGTTCCCACACCGCCCTGAATGTGTAGGCTTAGGTAAGTCCAAGAGAGACAGTTTGTTAGTGTTAGGAACCCATCTGCGGAAGTCACCTTGACGCCTGGTAGATGGGCCCGACACACGTTTGATCAAAAATGTGTGCAAAGAGCTTCTATTTTTTCAGTTTTCATTTCTAGTAGGAATAATACCATTTTAATTTAGAATGATCCCCTTTCCTTGGTTCTGTTTGCTTGTGAAATGTTGTGCAGCCATATTTTTATTATTTTCTGTATGCTTGCTTTATGGATATGCACCTGTGAATATGTATTGCTAGTCTAAATTTTCTTGTAGTATGCTAATAGACTGTTACAATGTGCAGCTACAGATGATGGCGGCACTATATAAAGAAGTAACAATGATAAATCCATGAAAATTGTGGCTCCGTTCAAATTATTATCACGGCTTTTTCCTCCTCAATCAGAGTCCTGGAAACTACGCTGAATTTTGGAAATGATCCCGACAAATCCTGTTGGACCCCAGTGACTTTTTCATTGGATCCATCAGGTCTCTGGTATTCTGACACCAAAATTTCCATAAACTCTGGTGGAAACCTAAAAACGCCAGCATGGACTCAGCTTTAAAGGATTCGGCGTACGCCACATAGATGAAAATCTTGTCCTATGTCGTCCGATTTTTTATTTTATTTTTTACCAACTTTCAACTTCAGATTAAGGCCTCATGCACACGACCATATGAAAAAACGGATCCCCAGAAAATACGGATGACGTCCATGTGCATTCCGTATTTTGCGGAACGGAACAGCCGGCCCCTAACAGAACAGTCCTGTCCTTGTCTGTAATGCGGACAATAAGGCCAGTTTCACACGAACATTTTGTTTTGCGGTCCGCAAAAAAAAACAAAAACGGATGACATCCTTTTGTTTTCTGTATTTTGCGTAACGGAACAGCTGGCCCCTAATAGAACAGTCCTATCCATGTCTGTAATGAGGACAATAATGCCAGTTTCACACGAACATTTTGTTTTGCGGTCCGCAAAAAAAAAAAAAAACGGATGACATCCTTTTGTTTTCTGTATTTTGCGTAACGGAACAGCCGGCCCCTAATAGAACAGTCCTATCCTTGTCCATAATACGGACAAGAATAGGACATGCTCTATTTTTTTTTGCGGGGCTACGGAACAGACATACGGATGCGGACGGCACACAGTATGCTCTCAGTATTTTTTGCGGACCCATAGAAACGAATGGATCCGCATCCTATCCGCAAAAAAAAAACGCAGATCGGAGCCGGCAAGAAATACTGTCGTGTGAAAGAGGCCTTAATAGGACATGTTCTATTTTTTTGCGGAACGGAAATACGGACATACAGAAACGGATTGCACACGGAGTACCTTCCGTTTTTTTTGCGAACCCATTGAAATGAATAGCTCCGCATACGGTCCGCAAAAGAAACGGAACGGACACGGAAAGAAAATACGGTCGTGTGAATAAGAAAAAACTCCCACACTAAATGATCGTTTCACTCATACCCTGAGGTCGCCTGACCGCGCTGGAATAAATGACGATGGAATTGGAGTCTTGAATTGTTACATTTCCAAAAGAACCAGGATTACCGGTATTTATATTTTTTTAATTCATTTTCATAGCGTTTGTATATTCCACAGGGCTGTACACAGAGATTGTGATTACTCACAGGAGATCCTCTCCCCATTGGGGCTCAATCTCATTTTCTAATTAACCTATCGGTGTATTTTTTGAGTGCGGGATGAAAGTGGTATATCCAGAGGAAATCTAAGCAAACATACAGAGAACATAGAAATAAAAAAAAAAACAAAGATACAATAAAATGTAACATTTCAGTTTTAGGCCTCGTTCACATTTCCGTTTTTCACTGACGTGTGCTGTCTGTATTTTCTGCGGACAGCAGACGCACCCATTGATTTAAATGTGTCTGTTCACATTTCAGTATTTTTTTACTGAGCGTGGGTCAGTAAAGTCAGTAAAAAAATTTTTCTACGGACATGACACTGACACGGAAATGTGAACGGGGCCTTAGGCCTCATGCACACAACCGTATGTGTTTTGCAGTCCGCAAAAAAACGGATCCGCAAAAAATACGGATGATGTCCGTGTGCATTCCGTATTTTGTGGAACGGAACAGCCGACGCCTAATACAACAGTCCTGTCCTTGTCTGTAATGCGGAGAATAATAGGACATGTTCTATTTTTTTGCGGAACCGAAATACGGACATATGGAAACGGAATGCACACGGAGTAACTTCCATTTTTTTTTTTTGCGGACCCACTGAAATGAATGCTTCCGTATACGGTCCCCAAAAAAAAAAACACGGAACGGACACGGAAAGAAAATACGTTTGTGTGCATGAGCCCTTAGTAAGTAAATACCGCATATAGGCGGTAAGAGAAAAAGAAGGAAAGTGTATTCGGAATAAACAGGTGCGGTGTATACTGCCATATAGAAACATACAAGTCATAATTCCACAGGCTGATGGTTGTCGGTGTAAAATAATCCACTCAATGTCAATAAAACGATTCTCTCTCGCCCCGACAACGCACGATGGTCGCATCTAACGATGTCTTCTGCTCAATTTAACCAATTCCGGCTCCAAGGAAGCCTCACAAAGACACGGTTAACACTATCGGCTGACTAACCAAAACAAAGCAAGCCATTGTTGTCTCGGCTATAAAGAGAGTAGTCACCGAGAATAGATGGGTTAAGCAAACAGCAACTTACATGCAGATGGTAACATTACCAAAAAATAAAGAGCTATAAAACTTCAGAGGCCGGTCGCTCTCTATACACAGCGGCCAGCTGTGGACATGTGGCATTGTAAAATTTTGTGATGCAGACAGCTGCCAATATACAGTGTATGGGCTGTGCCACCTGGTCATCAAGTCAGCGCAATGATTAACAATTAGGCTGCAGCGATGGAAAGTCGGGGACGCGGCCTTAGGCTAGGGCTACACGACGACAATTGTGTCGCACCAATGTCACGCGACAATTTTTATGATGGAAGTCTATGGTGTCGCACTCCAACATGCGACATGCTGCGACACGACAGTCGCAGAAAAGTTCATCCAGGACTGTCGCATGTCGCAGTTCGACACCATAGACTTCCATCATAAAAATTGTGGCGCGACAACTGTCGTCGTGTAGTTGGGCACACATGTCGCCCTTGCCTTAAAGGGGTTGTCCCACGAAAAATATTCTACAGTTTTCAAACCAGCACCTGGCTCTAAATACTTTTGTAATTGCATGTCATTAAAAATTTTGTATAGCTACTGAGTTATTCAGTAAAATGTATCTGTATAGAGCCACTTAATATCTTATTTCTTTGACCTGCTCACTGAGATGGCCGCACATGCTCAGTTTCAACTTTTAACTGTCTCCTGAGCTGTGATAGGGAGAGCTGAGACACGCCTCCTGACCTGTGATAGGGAGAGCTGAGACACGCCCCCTGAGCTGTGATAGGGAGAGCTGAGACACGCCTCCTAAGCTGTGATAGGGAGAGCTGAGACACGCCTCCTGAGCTGTGATAGGGAGAGCTGAGACACGCCCCCTGAGCTGTGATAGGGAGAGCTGAGACACGCCCCCTGAGCTGTGATAGGGAGAGCACGGGCACGCCCCCTGAGCTGCAGCAGAAAAGACACTCCCCTTGAGCTGTCAGCTTGATATGAATCTAGCAGAGCAATGAATGTGGAGATCTCTGGATCCATGTGAGGTACAGGGCTGGTTCTAGCTTTGTTAGAAAGGGGTTGTCATGTTCTATATGATGTCTGATTTTCATTTTTTACATTATTCGTGGGATAACCCCTTTAATCAGAAGATTCTAGCTGGATAAAAAACAAACACGTCCATCTCTGTCCTCATACGTTTTGATGGATCTGGACATATTCTGGCAAGGTAAAACAACTGCTGGCCCGCGTTTTTACCGACCTGAGGGGGGAACTGGCAGGTGCATCAAATATTGCAGCTCACCAAAAGCAGGATGTCTTCCCAAACAGGTTCCCTGAATGTTCCTGAATTTTGAAATACACTGACATAAAAATAAAACAATAACACATTGCTGCAAAACTCGGCATGCAGTTATGTGTCAGGATGCTATGAGGTGTTGGGAACACTGCTATGTGAGGGCACAGAGAACAGGCTCCGGGCGGACCAGACAGAACACCAGTACAGAGGCCCGGACCATTTCCAGGCTCTTAGCAGAAGGATATTTGGTGTCATGGTGCCCTTTATGTGTTGCCAGCCGCTGTTGCCTTTGTTTGCAGTGGTGTCGTGAACAAGGAACCTGGACTGCTACAGACTGGAACCGTATGGTGAAGAATCCAGGTTCTGCTCGGGATCCGACGACGGCGTTTCAATCCTGCCTGTGCTGTGCTCGTGTGATGATCTGGGGACAGTCGGTCACCCCTAGTAGTGATACCAGGGACACTAAAAGCTCAGAGATATGTGCAGGACATCTGTGGCCTCTCATAGCAGGACTTCCAACTGGGAGAGTTCAACAGGATAGCGCTCACTCACACACAGGGTTTCCCAGGAACGTCTCCATCAGATTGCAGCACTGCCCTACCTGGTCTCCAGATTTATTACCAAACAAGCCAGCTTTGGCAACCTACGAGTGTGCAGGATCATCTTGTATCAAGGCTAGAGGCTGTATCTCATCTTGTATCCAGGCTAGAGGCCGTATCTCATCTTGTATCCAGGCTAGAGGCCGTATCTCATCTTGTATCCAGGCTAGAGGCCGTACCTCATCTTGTATCCAGGCTAGAGGCCGTATCTCATCTTGTATCCAGGCTAGAGGCCGTATCTCATCTTGTATCCAGGCTAGAGGCCGTATCTCATCTTGTATCCAGGCTAGAGGCCGTTTCTCATCTTGTATCCAGGCTAGAGGCCGTTTCTCATCTTGTATCCAGGCTAGAGGCCGTATCCCATCTTGTATCCAGGCTAGAGGCCGTATCCATCTTGTATCCAGGCTAGAGGCCGTATCTCATCTTGTATCCAGGCTAGAGGCCGTACTCATCTTGTATCCAGGCTAGAGGCCGTATCTCATCTTGTATCCAGGCTAGAGGCCGTATCTTCATCTTGTATCCAGGCTAGGAGGCCGTTTCTCATTATCCAGCTCTCATCTTGTATCCAGGCTTGTATCCAGGCTAGAGGCCGTATTCTCATCTTGTATCCAGGCTAGAGGCCGTATCTCATCTTGTATCCAGGCTAGAGGCCGTATCTCATCTTGTATCCAGGCTAGAGGCCGTATCTCATCTTGTATCCAGGCTAGAGGCCGTATCTCATCTTGTATCCAGGCTAGAGGCCGTATCTCTCATCTTGTATCCAGGCTAGAGGCCGTATCTCATCTTGTATCCAGGCTAGAGGCCGTATCTTCTCATCTTGTATCCAGGCTAGAGGCCGTATCTCCATCTTGTATCCAGGCTAGAGGCCGTAGGGCTAGAGGCCGTATCTCATCTTGTATCCAGGCTAGACGCTGTATCTCATCTTGTATCCAGGCTAGAGGCCGTATCTCATCTTGTATCCAGGCTAGAGGCCATCTCATCTTGTATCTTATCATCTTGTATCCAGGCTAGAGGCCGTATCTCATCTCATCTTGTATCCAGGCTAGAGGCCGTGTATCTCATCTTGTATCCAGGCTAGAGGCCGTATCTCTCTCTTGTATCCAGGCTAGAGGCCGTATCTCATCTTGTATCCAGGCTAGAGGCCGTATCTCATCTTGTATCCAGAGCTAGTATCCAGGCCGTATCTCATCTTGTATCCAGGCTAGAGGCTGTATCTCATCTTGTATCCAGAGGCTAGAGGCCGTATCTCATCTTGTATCCAGGCTAGAGGCCGTTCTCGTCATCTTGTATCAAGGCTAGAGGCTGTATCTCATCTTGTATCCAGGCTAGAGGCCGTATCTCATCTTGTATCCAGGCTAGAGGCCGTATCTCATCTCTGTATCCAGGCTAGAGGCCGTATCTCATCTTGTATCCAGGCTAGAGGCCGTATCTCATCTTGTATCCAGGCTAGAGGCCGTATCCATCTTGTATCCAGGCTAGAGGCCGTATCTCATCTTGTATCCAGGCTAGAGGCCGTATCTCATCTTGTATCCAGGCTAGAGGCCGTATCTCATCTTGTGCTAAGGCCGTATCTCATCTTGTATCAGCTAGAGGCTGTATCTCATCTTTCCAGATAAGGCGTATCTACTGTATCCAGGCTAGAGGCTTTATCTCATCTTTGTATCAAGGCTAGAGGCTGTATCTTATCTTGTATCCAGGCTAGAGGCCGTATCTCATCTTGTATTCAGGCTAGAGGCTGTATCTCATCTTGTATCCAGACTAGAGGCCGTATCTCATCTTGTATCCAGGCTAGAGGCTTTATCTCATCTTGTATCAAGGCTAAGAGCTGTATCTTATCTTGTATCCAGACTAGAGGCCGTATCTCATCTTGTATCCAGGCTAGAGGCCGTATCTCATCTTGTATCCAGGCTAGAGGCCGTATCTCATCTTGTATCCAGGCTAGAGGCCGTATCTCATCTTGTATCCAGGCTAGAGGCCGTATCTCATCTTGTATCCAGGCTAGAGGACATATCTCAGCTTGTATCCAGGCTACAGGCCGTATCTCAGCTTGTGTCCAGGCTAGAGGCCGTATCTCATCTTGTATCCAGGCTAGAGGCCATATCTCATCTTGTATCCAGGCTAGAGGCCGTATCTCACCAAACAGGGTCCAAGAGTCTCCTCTAAGTTATACAATTTTTCCCAATAAACTTCTCCTTTCGCTCTAATACTGTAATCCCCTATATCTACCCCTGTCTCTTGTCATCTTAGGTGGTAACACAAGGATGGGCCTAAACATATTGGGCAGAAGATTACATTTGCTTCCCAGATTCAGAAGCTCAGAAGTAAACGGGTGACTAGTGGGGGAACCCAGGTACGGTATTATTTTATGGCCATACGTAGCTCGTTTCCCTGAACCCCGGGCTCTGTGCTCATATGAACACGTCCCTACACCACAGCTCTGCTTGGAAACTACAACGAGACACAAATCTGGCTGACATGATCATATTCCAGTGCAGTTGATTTATGGTGTAAAATATGGACCCCGAATACAGGAGCGTCCATCTATATTTATACCTCTATAATGTGAAGCATCAGGGTTTTGTTGTAAGACAAATCATGTGTCGGTGTTCACTGATTTTTTCATTTTCCCCCAGACTGCAGACACAAAGACGGAACCAAAATAACAGGCTGCAGATTTTTTTTCTCGCTCCATTGATTTCTATTTGGAAAGCACAATCAGGAATACGGAAAAAATAGAAATCTTCTCCGTACTGGAAACACAGACCTAAAAATACGGCCGTGGATATTGATACTGACCCTGACTGACTCAGATACTCCAGATACTGCCATACAAATTTTCTACAAATTTTTTTTTAAAAAAGGAATACCTGACAAAAAACAACAAATCACTGTTAATTAATATTAAAATTATTAACAGAATATTACATTCTGTAAGTGACTGTCATACAAACTGTCCATATAATATGATAGTAATATGATAATAATGATAGTGACCGCACACTTTGCTTTCATTTGTTTTGGATGGAAATGGGAGAAAAAAATAAAATTTACAATTTTTACCAATTTAATTTTTTTTTTATTATTAGATGGTGGTGTAAGGGTGGATAGGTTAACACAAGCCTATAGAAAAAGGAAAACACACTTAAAAAAAGTAAAAAAATAAAAATAAAATAAAAATGAAAAGCACCCATCTTATTTTAGTCTTACATTTTGTTACGTCTTCAGGTGCCCTTCTCTTCTGGTTTGAAAAATGTAGCCAGCGCTAATCTGTCGAGGCATCTTCCTATAATGTTCTTGTTAGTTTCTCTGCCTTTGATGGAAGTTTATGGATTCTTGGAATTCTAATGGTTGTTTGCATTTTTCCCTCATAAAATAACATGAGTATAGCCACTGTAGTCACGGAATTAAAAAGCAAAAAAAAAAAAAAAACTACAAAAACAGAAAACTACAAACCTATATGTTTTTATATATATATATATATATATATATATATATATATATAGTCATAAAAACGACAGTTTAAGAATTAAATATTATTATTAATATTAAATAATAATATTAAATATAAAAATTAAATAATTAATTAAAAAACCCGCAAGAAGAGAGAACTAAAAACCTATATATGTGTGTGTGTATATATATATATATATATATATATATATATATATATAGTCATAGAAACTACTTAGTTTAAGAATTAATTAATTATTAATATTAAATAATAATATTAAATATAGAAAATTTTATAATTAATTTAAAAAAAACCTACAACAGAAAACCACAAACCTATATGTGTGTGTATATATATATATATATATATATATATAGTCATAGAAACTACTTAGTATAAGAATTAATTTAATATTATTATTATATAATAATATTAAATATAAAAATTAAATAAATAATTAATTTAAAAAAAAGGGTTTAATAAAATGTAACTAAGTGAATAAAATTGATACATTGTCATACAGTGATGCACATATTAACACTAATTAAATCTCTGCCGATCTATAATTAGCAACAAGGGACTAAATATACCATGTGGACAAAAAAAAATTAAAAAAAAATTCTGATTCAATAGATTTAAGAAAATATCTATTATTTTATTTTATTATTTTTTTTTTAGTATATGATTGAGCTGGATAATTTAGCAGTTGACCAGAACGCCTCTAGGACAGCGATTTGATTTGCCCTCCTATCGCATTTCTAGCAGTAAACGAGAAATCGTGGTCACTTTGTAGAACCATCATTCAGTCACGGAAAGGAATTAGATCGTAAAAGTGCACCGCTCTGCCGCACTCATATTTATTTGCCTTGTTTAAATAGATGAATGCGGACTTCTTGAGGAAAGTTTGTTATTCTGCCTGCTGAAAATTAGTATCCTTTATATTCCATTATAAATATCCAAACACAATTATTATAATCTATGTCCAAAATTGATTTTCCAGTTATGTTGGGAACATTAAAATACCAAGAAGTGTTGTTACTCCATTAACTGCTTATATATCTGAAGCTGGCGATCCATTGCTCCTGACACATTGGACCATCATTTCCAGCAGCACAATGCCATTTACTGTACAGTCACAGCAGGAGAAGCAGATTGTTTTCAGTTCTCTACTGCCCTCTATTGGTCAGCGCACACAAGTCGCCCAAGAATATTTACAGAGCCCGGGTTAGGCTGAGTTCACATTAGTGTTGCTCTAGGGCAGATGTCTCCCACCTCTGGCTCTTCAGCTGTTGCAAAACTTCAGCTTCCATCATACAGGGTGATCAGGGCATGTTGAGAGTTGTAGTTCTACAACAGCTGGAGAGACACATGTTAGTTGCCATTTTTTTTAGATTAATCCACCTACGTTTTGCTGCGCAAAAGCGATTAGTCAACCGACGCATTTCAGCCAGGGCTGACCAATCAACAGGCTGGCTGTATGTCACTGTTATCCATTACATTCCAGTACTGTAAGGGTTACATAGCATCATAAATCAATATGATGCTATGCGATCCCCGTCAGTGCCGGGAGTCCAGCCCTGCAGATGCGTTGCGTCTCCTGCTCGTCTGCAAGGGGCCTTATGCTGTTTGTCTGAAACTTGGTCGGTCTTAAAGGCTTTATTTTTTATTGAATTGAAAAACATTTTTCTAATTGGACTTCATTAAAAACGTTGCTTTGCTTGACTTATGCAGCTGACGCGTATATACTGTACACAGCAGGCTGCAGAATGCCGTTCACAGTGAAATCAGTCAGATAGATCTGTATACAGCCCCCCAGCTCCTCTCCTGAATCTACGCTGATTTATGAGCAGCTTAAAGGAGAACTTTGATTTGATCACAAATCAGCTTAGAATATCGCTATGACCCCATCTTGGTTTGGGGAACCTGAGATTCTTTGCTGAGGATTGGGGCATGTCCACCTCTGAAGGTTTGCTAGACTTTTTTTTAGTTTAAATTGTACCAAATTTCTCTACTACTATTTTTTTATTGTTACAAAATATTCAAAACACTTTTTTTATTTATGTGCATATGAAATATTAAATGGGGTTCTCCAAGTTACATTTATTGATGACCTATCCTCAGGATAGGTAATCAATATCAGATCGGCGGGGGTCCGACACCAGGCCCCCCCACGATCAGCTGTTTGTGGTGCTGTGCCAGCGCTGCCTACTCTTCATTGTTTACCTGCTCGCCGTAACATACGTAGCGGGGAGCAGGTGTAATTACACCCAGCCTAGAGCTGGGCGATATGGCCCAAAAAAAAAAATCTCGATTTTTTAAAGATTTTGGACGATTCACGATTTAAATCTCGATTTTCTTATGTTAGTAAAAATATAAAAAAATAAATAAAAAAAGCCTACTGTGCCCCCATCAGACCTCAGATCAGCCCACTGTGCCCCCATCAGACCTCAGATCAGCCCACTGTGCCCCATCAGACCTCAGATCAGCCCACTGTGCCCCCATCAGACCTCAGATCAGCCCAGATCAGCCTGTGCCCCCATCAGACTCAGATCAGCCACTGTGCCCCCATCAGAACCTCAGATCAGCCCACTGTGCCCCCATCAGACCTCAGATCAGCCCACTGTGCCCCCATCAGACCTCAGATCAGCCACTGTGCCCCATCAGACCCACAAGCCCATTGTGCCCCATCAGACCCCACATCAGCCCATTGTGCCCCATCAGACCCACTGTGCCCCATCAGACCCCACACCAGCCCATTGTGCCCCATCAGACCCCACATCAGCCCATTGTGCCCCCATCAGACCCCACTGTGCCCCATCAGACCCCCACACCAGCCCATTGTGCCCCATCAGACCCACATCAGCCCATTGTGCCCCATCAGACCCCACATCAGCCCATTGTGCCCCATCAGACCCCTGTGCCCCATCAGACCCCACATCAGCCCACTGTGCCCCATCAGACCTCAGATTAGCCCAAGTGCCCCCTTCAGATCAGCCCAAAGTGCCCCCTTCAGACCTCCGATCAGCCCACTCTGCCACCATCATAATAATAAAAAAAAAATATCTCTCACCTGTCCTCCGCTGCGGCTCCGCTCCACGTCCGGCGCCCTTCTTCTTCTCCCGGCGCTGCACTGTCACCTGACTGCGTGCAGCGTCAGGTCAGAGTGCGCGCACTATGTCCTGACGCTGTACGCGGTCAGGACAGTGCGGCGCAGACCCGGAAAAGAAGAGGAGCGCCGGAGCGGAGCCGTGGCGCAGGACAGGTGAGAGGTTTTTTTATTTTATATGTCGGTCGCCATTTTCGAATTCACGATTTTCCTAAAAAAAATCGGAGGCTTGCAATGGGCGAATTAATCGAATTAATTCGATTTATCGCCAGCCCTAACCAGCCCGTTCCATCATTTCAATGGGAAGGCTCGTTCCTATACAAGTGTATACTACAGAGCCGTCCCATTGAAATGATGGAACGGGTTGGGTGTAATTACACCTGCTCACCGCTACGTATGTTACGGCGAGCAGGTAAACAATGAAGAGTAGGCAGCTGCTGGCACAGCACCTTCAGACAGCTGATCGTGGGGGGGGCGGGTGTCGGACCCCCGCCGATCTGATATAGGATAGGTCATCAATAAATGTAACTTGGAGAACCCCTTTAAATCGTTTTACGGGGTTTTCCCAGGACTTTCTTATTTATCACCTATCCTTGGTTTAGGACATCAATACCTGATTGGTGGGGGTCTGACTGCTGGCACCACCACCACAAATCAGCTGTTTAAAGTAGCCATTGTGCTCAGGTGAGCGCTGCAGCCTCTTTGTAATATATCACAGTGCCATACCCTGTATAGTGGTTGTGCTTGGTATTGCAGCTCAGTCCCAATGAATAAAGGCCACATGACCAATGGATGTAATGTTACATACCGAGGTAGAAGCCACAGCACCGAGCACTGCAGTTCCTCCGAAAAAGCTGATCGTCAGGGCTGCCAGGATGCGGACCTCCACTGATCAGATACTGATGACCTATACTGAGGTTAGTCCTGGAAAGCCCCTTTAACCCCCTAACTGTTTTGCCAGAGTAGAGCTCCAGCAGTGGGAAAAGTATCTGACTGGAGGGGGGAGGGCTGCTTTAGATGCTGCTATCTCCTGAAAGGTAGCATCTAGAGATGAGCGAACGTGCTCGAAACAGTTTCGAGCACGTTCGCTCATCTCTAGTAGCATCTAGAAACATGCAACTGATCTTGTTTGAAAGCAGACATTCCAAGCTTTCAGACAATACCAAAATGATGGCGATATGTTCAGGACAGAGAAAGACATCACTGATAGAAATCGGGATGCTGTGAATGCAGCTGATCTTGTTTGAAAACAGACATTCCAAGCTTTCAGACAATACCAAAATGATAGCAATATGTTCAGGACAGAGAAAGATAAGAAAGATATCACTGATAGAAATCGGGATGCTGTGAATGCAGCTGAAAATGAAAGTAAAAACAGGTTTTACAGTGATTTCTCCTCTGTTGTTTGGACTTTAGCTGTCTTGTATGAAAGCCTGGACTGTCAGCTTTCATATAAGACCAGTTGCATGTTTCTAGCTGCTACCATTGAGGAGATATCACCATCTAAAGCAGCTACTTTTCACACTGCCCGAGCTGGAAGCGGGCAAAACAGTTAGGTGGTTAACTAACCCCTAGGATGCCCTGGTTTACATCAAGGAATGAAACGGAATAAGCAGTGGTTCCACCTTATACTTAATTCAGGCTTCATTTTGACTCCTCTTAATACCAGAGTCATGTTTCTTTGTGGTGTGTGGGTATGTGTGGCAATGTGGTACAAATCAGTGTCCCCACCCAGTATGTGATTTCAATCTGCTTACATAAAAGTTAGACGGTGTCCACATCTGTTTTGGAGGATCCGACTTCTGTCAAAAATGGTAAAAAAATAAAAAATAGCGCAGCAAAAACTAAAATGACAGCAGCGATGGATCGGTTACATGATGCTGTCGGTGTCAATTTTGTGACGTCAACGCCGTTATGTCAGTGAATCATAGAGTTGCTGACGCAGATGTGGACAGAGCCTAGCATGGCAGCATTCTGTCCGTCTGCAGCTGCCACTACACAGGGAATTTAGGGCAATTGATTTTTTTGGGCTGACCCCAGTGATAAGAGATTATGCATTAAAGGGGTCGTCCCGTGAAAAATATTCAACATTTTTTAAACCAGCAACGGGATCTGAATACTTTTGTAATTTCATGTAATTGAAAATGTTGTATAGCCAGTGAGTTATTCAATAAAATGTATTTGTATAGCGCCACCTGCTGTTTGTTCTTTTTCTTATTTCTTTGACCTGCTCACGGAGATGGCCGCACATGCTCAGTTTCATCCTTCAACTGCCTCCTGAGCTGTGATAGGGAGAGCTGAGACACGCCTCCTGAGCTGTGATAGGGAGAGCTGAGATACGCCTCCTGAGCTGTGATAAGGAGAGCTGAGACACGCCTCCTCAGCTGTGATAGGGAGAACTGAGACACGCCTCCTGAGCTGTGATAGGGAGAGCTGAGACACGCCCCCTGAGCTGAGATAGGGAGAGCATGGACACACCTCCTGAGCTGTGATAGGGAGAGCTGAGATACGCCTCCTGAGCTGTGATAGTGAGAGCTGAGACACGCCCCCTGAGCTGTGACAGGGAGAGCTGAGACACGCCTCCTGAGCTGTGATAGGGAGAGCTGAGACACGCCCCCTGAGCTGAGATAGGGAGAGCATGGACACACCTCCTGAGCTGTGATGGGAGGTAAGTTGCAGCAGAAAAGACACGCCCCCTTAGCTGCAGCAGAAAAGACACTCCCCCTGAGCTGCCAGCTTTATATAAATCTAGGAGACCAATGAATGTGGAGATCTCTGGATCCATGTGAGGTACAGGGCTGGTTCTAGCTTTGTTAGAAAGAGATTGTCATGTCCTATATGATGTCTGATTTTCATTTTTTACATTAATCATGGGATAAACCCTTTAAGCATCTAAGCTTCCGCTAGTGGTGGCTGCAGAAATCTTGAATTGAAATATCGCTAGGATATGCCCCCATTGTCTTATAAGTGCGGGTCTCACCGCTGGGACCCGCACCTATATCGAGATCGAGGGGGAAGTGCTGCGTTTCCCAGGGTCCGGCCACCACCAGGCGCAGCTCCCCCAGAAATGAATGGAATCACACTGCGCATGCGCGGCCACCGCTCCCATTCATTTCTATGTAGCCGACGGAAATAGGCAAGCCAGCGCTCGGCTATTTTCGGCGGCCCCCATAGAAATGAATGGAGGGCGGCTGTGCATGCGCAGTGCGCCCTCCTTCACTTTGGGGGCTCCGTTCTCGATATAGGTGCAGGTCCCACCGCTATAAGACAATGGGGGCGTATCCTAGCGATATGCCCCCATTGTATAAGATGAGAACAAGTCAGAGTGCTATTATCGCACCAGAAATGAAGTGAAAAAAAATACATTTTTTTTTTTTTTTTTTTAAAGTCAGTTCTAACAAATATTCTTAAAAGTGTAACTACAGTTTTTTATATATAGTTTTGTACTCTGTTTTTTTACCCTATTACATTGATACGGGGAGATAAAGATTTTTCTTTCTCCAGTCTTTCCTGAACATCAAAAGTATATAAAATGCATTAGTATGTCTCTTTTTTTTTTTTTTTTCTCTCCAAACAATATTTTTTCGAACAAATTACAAGGCCAGACATTAAAGGACACTTAGCCCTGTGTAAATAGGCCTGAAATAAACAGCCTTTCTGTATATAAATGCTGGAGGACCTGACACAGAGAGTAAGTGTACAATGCACACTTGGGGCCGGTTTATAGTAATAATGGCTGTTTGTTCCTGGATGTCTTTTTCAAGTACAGTCTGTAAACTTTTCATTATGTGAACTGTTAAACTCTGTCCGCATGAATGGATCTCTGTGTTTATCTTTATGTAAAATATAAAAAGGCAGAGATAAATTCTGCATCGTCTGTTCAGTGTCAGAGGGAGACAGAGGCGAATGTGTCTGGGTAGATCCAGCGCAAACAGATCCCGATCTAATCGGGAAGCTTCAAGTGTGATTAATATTGGTTTTATAGTTAAGTATCTTTCACTGGTTTCAGTTACTTTTTTTTAGTTTTTACGTTGTGCAGGGTAGAATAAAATCTTCCTGCTGCTATGTGGAAACTGTCAATAAGCTGCTTTTGATGGATCCGTGATTCTAAGGTCTCATGCACACGAACGCGTGCTGGCCTTGAACGTGCTGCGGGACGCAAACTGCGGTCCGCAATGCACGGGCACTGACCGTGGGACCACCGCATGCGGATTGCGGACCCATTCACTTGAATGGGGTCCGCGATCCGCATCCGAGGGTCCGCACCGCAAAAAAAGTAGTGCTTGCGCTACTTTTTTGCGGTGCGGAGGCACGGCCATAAACACCACAGAAGCACACCGTAGTGCTTCCGTCGTGTTCCGATCCGTGCCTCCGCTCCGCATCTCCCGGATCGTGGACCCATTGAACGGCCGGTGCCCGTTTATTGCGGACCCGCCGTATGTGGCCCGCAGCACGGGCAAGGCCGGCACACGTTCGCCTGCATGAGCCCTTAGGGTCCATTCACACATCCGTATGTTTTAAATCCGCATCCCTTCCGCAAGTGCGGAATCCAGAATGCGGATTAATGCGGATCTGCGTGCTGTCCGCATCCATCGTTCCGTTACGCGGATCCGCATAGAAGATAGAGCTTGTCCTACTTTTGCCCGGTCCGTGGTCCCATTGTAGTCAACGGGTCCGCAAAAAAGGCGGATGATATGCGGAATGCCTCAATATGTCATCCGCAATGGCAGATCCGTTTCCATGGAAATAGAAAGAAATACCCTACCCACATATATTCCTCCTTCCGTTTTTTTTTTTTTTGGCGGAAAAACGCAACGGATGCAGATGTACAATTGGTAAAAACGGAAGGTTTTTGCGGAAACACGGATCCGCAAAAAAAAAAAACGGAACGAAAATCTGGAAAAGAAAAAGTGAAGCCTTATGGTGTCCTGCTCTGGATGAGGTGGAGGTCAAGGAAGCGGAATAAGGTGGTTTCCCATACATATAAAAGTCGCAAATTTTGACGCAAATCCAATTTTTCACCATTTATTGACGCTTTTTGCCACTTTTATAAAAAATAAATAAATGAAGAGTGGGCATGGGGAGGCGGGCAACGCGCTATAGGCCGAAACAGTCTGACTAATAGAAGCACTGAAAGAATACAGAGGACTCATCCTGTAGTTAGGAGTCCAGTGTATTCATGAATAGAATGGTTCCCCGCCCCCACCCTTCAGGATGCTGTGTACGTGTCTGTATCACTGGTCTGAGGGGGTGGGGAGAGGTGGGGGAAACGCTTCCTTCATGACCATAAAATTATCCAGTTTTCACTTTATTCTATGGGTAAAAATCACCATCTCATACCGCCCAACTTTTGAAAAGGCCAAGGAAGGACAACGTAAGGACCGTTGGAAGGACCCCCACCAATTGAAAAGGCCAAGGAAGGACCCCATGGATGCACTGAACAATTACAATTTGTTTCTTTTCTAGGCTAAGCCACCCTTTAACTCCACTGAATGGCCTATCTATACATGCCCAGTCCACATAGCTAAGAAATGCCTCCATTGCTGCCCTCCACAGTCCAGTTGTGCCCCCTTTGTCCCTCACACAGTAGTTATGTCCCCATTGGTGCCCTCACACAGTAGCTACTAACTACTGTGTGAGGGCACAACGGGACATATCTACTGTGGTGAGGGCACAACGGGGACCATATCTACTGTGTGAGGGCACAACGGGGACATAACTACTGTTGTGAGGGCAACAATGGGGACATAAACTACTCGTGGTGAGGGCCACAATGGGGACATAACTACTGTGTGAGGGGCACAATGGGGACATACTACTGTGTGAGGGCACAATGGGGACATAACTACTGTGTGAGGGCACAATGGGGACATAACTACTGTGTGAGGGGCACAATGGGGACATAACTACTGTGTGAGGGCACAATGGGGACATAAACTACTGTGTGAGGGCACAAAAGGGACATAACTACTGTGTGAGGCCACAAAGGTGGTATAAGTACTGTGTGAGGGCACAAAGGGGACATAACTACTGAGTGAGGGCACAAAGGGGACATAACTACTGAGTGAGGGCACAAAGGGGGCATAACCACTGATGTGAGGGCACAACAGGGACATAACTACTGTGTGAGGGCACAACGGGGACATAACTACTGTGTGAGGGCACAACGGGGACGCACAGTAGTTATGTCCCCTTTGTGCCCTCACACAGTAGTTATGTCCCCTTTGTGCCCTCACACAGTAGTTATGTCCCTTTTGTGCCCTCACACAATAGTTATGCCCCCATTGTGCCCTCACACAGTAGTTAAGTCCCCTTTGGTGGGCCTCCACACAGTTGTTATACGCCCCTTGTGGCCCTCACACAGTAACACAGTAGTTATGCCCCCTTTGTGCCCTCACGCAGTAGTTATGCCCCCTTTTTTGCCTCCACACAGTTGTTATGCCCCCTTTGTGCCCTCACGCAGTAGTTATGCCCCCTTTTTGCCTCCACACAGTAGTTGTGCCCCCTTTTTGCCTCCACGCAGTTGTTATGTCCCCTTTGTGCCCCCAGTCTAGAATGCTCCCTTAGTCCCTCTTCACACTAAGAATGCCCTGTTAGTGCCCCATTAGTGCCTCCTTCACAGAAGAATGTCCTCTTACTGCCCTCATACAGTAGTTATGCCCCCATAGTGCAGTAGCCTCCTTTTTTGCACTTCACAGTAGAATGCCCAATTAGTGACTTCACACAGTAGTTATGCCAACCCCATTCACTTGAATGGGGCTGAGCGGCTCCTAGGCCACGAGAACGATGAACGTGTCGTCACTGGCCTAGGAAAAGCAGAGAGCAGGCCGCAGCGCTCACGAGAACGCAGGTGCCTCCTCGAACATATGGGTGTCGGACGCCCACCGATCAGATACTGATGACCTATCCAGAGGTACTCCAGCCCGTGTCGTATACAATAAATATTTGCAGATACATAGATTTGGTAGATATAACATCTTGTCCACACAGTGCAAGAGGGATGCAGTTTTGCGTTTTGCACGCTTTGTGTTTTTTTTTCTCCTAGTGAAGACCAGGAATGAAAAACAATAATGAAACATTGACATTTATTATAATAAAATCTTAATTTAAAAATATGTAATAAAATAACGCAAAAATGTCCAAAACTGCATCGTGTCTGAAGGTATCAAAGACGTGGGACCCCTAACACCTAAACTACAGAAGTCAATGAGGATTCCACAGATAGTCAACACTTGAATTAAAATTCTGCGCACAACTTGTACAGCGAGACAGATAAGGACGCACGGTGCGGGGAGGATTAACGAGAAGCTGCAGCATCCAGTTAACCCCGTGAGAACCGTTATACATGACACTAAATCGTGCACACGCTCAGTCCTAGTTTTGTTTGTCCCTCATTTAATATTAACACATCAAATAGTGACAGGGAAAGATACCCTTACTGCAATATTTTAACCCCTTAGCGCACAGTGACGTACAAGTACGTCATTTGTGTTACAGGGCATCTGTCAGCAGTTTTGTACCTATGACACCGGCTGACCTGTTACATGTGCACTTGGCAGCTGAAGACATCTGTGTTGGTCCCATGTTCATATGTGTCCGCATCGCTGAGAAAAATGAAGTTTTATCATATGCAAATGAGCCTCTAGGTGCAACGGGGGCGTTACCATTACACCTAGAGGCTCTGCTCTCTCTGCGACTGCCGCTCCCTCTGCACTTTGATTGACAGGGCCAGGTGTGATGACGTTTACACTGCCTGGCCCTGGCAATGAAAGTGCAGAGGGTGCTGCAGTCGCAGAGAGAGCGGAGTCTCTAGGTGTAATGGGTTAAAAGTCTGTGATTGGCGTTATCACCAATCGCAGACATTAGCCCTGGGTGTCTGCTGTTTAAATACTCGACTTCTGACATAAATTTACAGTGGGTGGCTGGAAATGGGTTAAAGAGCACCTGTCAGTAGGATCAACACTATTACACCAGACATACTGCCTGGTAGGGTTGATCCTGCTGACTAAAATGATACTTGTCTTTTGAAAACCAGCCGTGGTGTTCCCAAGAAAAAAGACTTTTATTCTTCATGTAAATTAGACAGCAGTGGCCCCACCCCTCGGTAAACGGAAGCCCTCATTTACATAACGAATAAAAGTCTTTATTTCTTGGAAACGCCACAAGACAGGTTTCATTTTAATCAGCAGTAACAACCCTACCAGGCAGCATGGCTGGTATAAGAAGCTGGCATCCCCACTGATCACGAGAACGAGGGGCAAGTACCCCCTGCAGCCCCCCCTGAAATGAATGGAGCAGCTTGTAGCACATCCGCTCTATTCATTTCTATGGGAGGTCCGGAGATAGCCGAGCGCTGTACTCCTCTATATCCAGAACTCCCATAGAAATTAATGGAGCGGCCATGCACACGTGCGACTAGCTGCTCCGTTTATTTTGGGGTTGCAGGGGTACGGGGTCCCCATACTGGGTAGGGGTCCCAGTAGTAAGACCCCCACCGATCTAATCATTCTCCCCTATCCTGTGCATAGCTTGAAACAACCGGAGTACCCCTTTAAAGGGGTCGTCCCATCTCAACCTTTATGGCATATGGTCAGTATAAGCCAAATGTCAGATAGGAGCATATCCCAGAGGTGGGACCTATCGCCAAAATGAGACCCTTGTATGGGAGAGTGCACTGCGCATGCGCAGCGGCCCTCCATACAAATAGTTTGCCAACTGTTCCAAATTTACAGGGAATATCCCTTATTTTTCAGGGCAGTTCAGGCAAATTTAGGCTGTCCCAGGCCAAAAATGTTTGCCCATAAGTGGGTGATCTCTGATTGCTTGGGGCGTTCACTGCTTTAGGAGTTCCGAAAATAGTGGAGCACTTGCTCTGACTTCTCACTGTCCCTTAGCGGTGGATGGAGGGGTGGCCGCCTATGCTTTCCCAATCTCCATTAACTGCTATGGAACTGTTTTCGGAACTCCTATAGAAGTGCATGGAGATGATGCTGCGCATGCGCCCTGTGCTCTCCTTCACCTCTGGGGTCCCATTCTGCAGATAGGAGGGGGTCACCTACATGTCATAAGTGACATATCCTATCACCTATCAGATGGGAATATTCCTTTAACTATTCTAAACTTCTACTGATAAACTACGACTACAGACTCCATTCACACAGGACCGATAATTACCACAGAGACGACTACAGTCAGACCAGACCTGCGCGACCACCTCAGAGCTCCTCTCCTCAGGAAGCTGGGCTGGAGTCACGTGGCTCTGTAGGAGGCGGGCTCTCTCACTGCATCTTGGGAAATGTAGTTCAGCAGCGGGAAGACAGTGCCTTGACAGGAGGAGATCGGAACTACAATGCCCAGAAGGCTTTGCGCTTTGAATTCCCACACCCTGGAGGTTCGATACGCCGGGCTGTGCGGCGATGTGGTCTGAGGTGAGTCCTTGTGAATGGTGTCTTATGTCTGTGTTTGTAATGTGAAGCCTTGTGGGTGTCCAGGAGGAAAAGAGGAGAAGTGAGAGGTAAGGTGGAAAACTCGAATTCTTTTCATAATAACAAAACGGTTTAACCAGGTCCCCCATAGGAGTCTAACCTGTAAATGGGATGTGTGTGTATATTTATATATAGGTATGTGTGTCAGTATAGATATATATAGTACTAATAAACTACCGCCTCACATCTGATTATGGCCTATGGGTGCAGTCACACTAAACAGCTGCAGTATGGCTGAAAACCGCAATGCTGTGAGGTTTAGAGCGCCACAAATGTACCCCCAAAACAATGCACAAAACAATCTGGGCATGCAGTTTTGTGGGTAAAGCTGCGATATTACCGCCAAAATAATTTAATTAACACGTGAAAATTTCAGCCCCCAAGTGCACTCCACAAAAAAAAAAAGCACATGGTCAGTGTTTTTTTTTGTTTTTTTTAAATGGCTTTTTTTCAAATTTTTTTACCAATACTATTTTCCCATACAGCGCCAAGGGGCAAGTGACATCACAGGGGGGAAAAATGCTTTAATTAAAAAAAAAAATTAACTGGTTACATTTATTAAAGGGGTCCTCTCACTCCAGAAAATGGCATTTATCATGTAGAGGAAGTTAATACAAGGCACTTACTAATGTATTGTGGTTCTCCTTATTGCTTCCTTTGCTGGCTGGAATCATTTTTCCATCACATTATACACTGCTCGTTTCCATGGTTACAGACCACCCTGCAATCCATCAGTGGTGGTCGTGCTTGCACACTATAGGAAAAAGCGTAAGCCTCTCTGGTGGCCGGGACCTTGGGAGCGCACATAGGCTGACGCTTTTTTTCCTATAGTGTGCAAGCACGACCAGGGTGGTCTGTAACCATGGAAACGAGCAGTGTATAATGTGATGGAAAAATGAATCCAGCCAGCAAAGGAAGCAATATGGAGAATCACAATACATTAGTAAGTGCCTTGTATTAACTTCCTCTACATGATAAATGCCACCTACTGAAGTGAGAGGACCCCTTTAAGGTTGTCAGGTGTAAAAATAGTCTCACAGGCTTTTTTATGCAAAGTATGACAGATGGGGGGCAAATTTACTACTTTTTCGTCTGGAAAAAATGGGTTTTCGGTAGTTTATCAGACCGGCGCACGGTCTATAAAAAGCTGTAAATGTCCCCCACTATGTAGGCAAAAACGCTGATTTAGTTGGGTGGTTTTTTGACCCATAAAAATTGTTTGTCATTAGACAGCCAGGCACCCTCTCGAGTCGGCACGAGACAGCCATGCAGCACTTAGGCCACAGTGCAGGAATAAGGAAGCACTCTAGGCCGAGGCCCCTTAGCGCTTTCCGTAAAAAGACCACTAAGTGGTTAAAGGGGTATGACACAGGGGATCACACCCCCATTCAGCGTACTTGCACCTGTGTACGGCCACAGTTGGCCACCTTGGCTTGCCTAGCAGTCTCAGAGGAGCCTGATACGCTGGGGTCCTAGGCTTGAGACCCCCAGAAATTTATGGCATGTCGTGGTAATCGTAAAAGGCATCACGACGCATGGTGAAGGGGGCGTGTCCTCTCCAAACGTTGTGTGACAAGGGGGCTCAGTCATGAGCAACTTTAGCGTTTTTTACCGACTGACGTCAAGTTCCGAAATCGTGGGCAGACGGTTTTTTCAAATGTAACCCGACCTTTAGGCTACCAAAAACCACCTGTGTTAGAGCGCATGAAGACGAACGTATTTTATTTCCATTTCCGCACCGTATGCGGATCCATTCACTTCAAAGAGTCCGCATACAAAATGGAATTTACTCTGCGTCTCTCGCGTGCATTCCGTCTCTGTCCGCATGGTCCTATTATTGTCTGTATTACGGACGGAAAGCTCCTTCTAGTCGATGGGCTCTTTTAGGCTCCATTCCTGTCAGTTACGTGCGGAGTGCGGCACTTCCGTTATTTTCGTCCTTCCTCTCCTATAACAGAGCAGAAGGACGGAAATAATAGCGCCGATGTGAAAGAGCCCCTTACTTTGAATTTCCAAAAACTCAAAGCCAAGAAAAACAGTGGTGAGCCATTAAGAAGACATAAAGTGGAGCGGCAGTAAACGGCGTTTTGCAGAATTTATTAGTGGGGGGCGGCCTGTTCACCCCGGGGCCGGCACATCCGCCATAGCGCTGGTTTCCAAACTCTGCAGACGGCAGATAATTCGATGTTACACCGTTCTGCTTTTCTGAATGGCTCGTGTTACGTGTCACCTTTTCTTATAGCTTTGGGCAGAAGATCTGCAAATTACACCGGACTCAAACCATCATTTGTTTAACTAAACTGCTGCCAAAGGCGAATTCAGTAAGTGATACACAATTCTGTGTCAGTAAAGATAACGTAGCGTCGCGCAGCTCCTACTAACATACATTGTCTGTCTTTTTTTTTTTTTTTAAAGTATATGTGCGACAGAAAAGTTATAGGACGTTTCCTGACAGGTCTGTTTTAGTAACTACCGTATTTTTCGCTTTATAAGACGCACTTTTTTCCCCCCGAAAAGTAGGGCGAAAATGGCGGTGCGTCTTATAAAGCGAATACTAGTGAACGCTTCCGTTATGGAAACGCTCACTAGTATGTATTAGGTGCTGGGAGCGGGGAAACATACTCACCCTCCTGCGCTGCATCTCCGCTCCGGCGCTCCTCTGTCTTCTCCTACCGGCGCTGCACTGTCCTGACCTCGTACAGCGTGAGCCGGACCCGGAGCGGATCCGCGGCACAGGCGAGGTAAGAGAGGTTTTTTTATTTTATTATTGTGGGGGCTGATCTGAGGCCTGATGGGGGCACAGTGGGCTGATATGGGAGCTGAGTGGGCTGATATGGGAGCTGAGTGGGTTGGGCTGAGGGCTGATATGGGGGCTGAGTGGGCTGATATGGGGGAGCTGAGTGGGGCTGATGGGGGGGGGAATGATATGGGGGCTGAGTGGCTGATATGGGGGCTGATGGGCTGATATGGGGCTGAGTGGGCTGATATGGGGGCTGAGTGGGCTGATATGGGAGCTGAGTGGGCTGATATGGGAGCTGAGTGGGCTGATATGGGAGCTGAGTGGGCTGATATGGGAGTGGGACTGAGTGGGCTGATATGGGAGCTGAGTGGGCTGATATGGGAGCTGAGTGGGCTGATATGGGGGCTGATGATATGGGGGCTGAGTGGCTGATATGGGGCTGAGTGGGCTGATATGGGGGCTGAGTGGGCTGATATGGGGGCTGAGTGGGGCTGAGTGGATGATGGGGGCTGAGTGGGCTGATATGGGGGCTGAGTGGGGCTGATATGGGGCTGAGTGGGCTGATATGGGAGCTGAGTGGGCTGAGATGGGGGCTGATATGGGAGCTGAGATGGGGGCTGATTTGGGTCTGATGGGGGCTGATTTGAGGTCTGATGGGGGCTGAGGTCTGATGGGGGCCTGCACAGTCTGACACAGGCAGCACTGACTGGATATTAGCAGACTGTGCAGGGACACACCCCAACTGATAACACCCTGTTGGACGTTTAGTACAGACGGCTGGCATTTCATTATTATAGGGGTTCTCCGGGAATTAAGAAAATGAAAATACTCATATATTACTTCATTATATACATATTCCCAAATACCTTTCATTAGTTATAATGGCTCGTTTTGTCTGGGGAGCAATCATTAGGAGAGATAAAATGGCCGCCGTCCTATTAGTACACACAGAACCTGTCCTAATCACACAGGAGGACAAGTTACTTCACAACACTGAGGTAAAGAACCGCCTCATCCTCCTCTCTGCTCTACTTGTCAGGGATTATGATCCTGAATATAGATGATAAGATCTTCAGCTGAATCTCTGTAGGAATGGAGTTCATGAGGAGACATGAAGTACAGACAGGACGGACAGGACAGACTGTGGTGATGGAGACTGCATACAAGAGCTGCTGCTTATTAGCCACATCCCCCACCTCCTCTCTGTACTTTGTCTTCTCATGAACCTAAAGTGTATTCAGGATCATAATTCCTGACGAGCAGAGAGGAGGATGAGGCAGCTCTTTACCTCAGTGTTGTGAAGTAACTTGTCGTCCTGTGTGATTAGGACAGGTTTTTTCTATACTAATAGGACGGCAGCCATGTTATAATTGCTCCTTAGACAAAACAAGCCATTATAACTAATGAAAGTTATTTTTGGAATATATTTAAGTATAATCATTTTCTTAATTCCTGGAGAACCCCTTTAATGGGTTTTTCCGGGATTCTGATGACCTATCCTAAGGATAGGTGATCATTATCTGATCTGTGTTGGGCCGACACCCGGCGCTCCCGCCGATCAGCTGTTTGAGAATACACTGCCGTTCCTGTGAGCACCGCTATCTCTCAGTTCACCAGGAACAGCGCCGTACGTTGTATAGGGGCTGTGTGCGGTATTGCGCTGAGCTCCATTCATTTGAACATAAATCAATCCTAAGCTGCATGAAGCTCCTAGTTCCCAATGCTAAAATCTGTAACGGGGCCCATCCCCTTCCATGTCCCCTAATACTGGAGTCTTCTTATGTGAAGGAGAGATGTTTGGACCCCCTCTGGTACCAGGGTCCAGGTTAGACTGCTACCCGTATTCGTATTTTGCACATCCATAGTTTACGGACCGAAACACGGACGCGGCCATGCGCTTGTAGCACACCTCGGTAAATTGCAGTCCGTGTTCTCCATGGACAGCACATGTATGGGTTGAATTTCATGTGATTATTGACTGTGGGTCAGTGGTAAAAAAAAAAAAAAAAAATGGAGGCATATGCACTACCTTGGTCCATGAGGCGGACCAAACACAGCTGCTGAAGTCTATGGGTCCGTGAAAACCACTGACAGAACACAGACCATTGGTGGGAGGTGCTCTGGATATCCTAGCGGTGCACGTGGAAAAATGATGGCATACGCAGGGCAAAAAACGGGCACGCAATGGACCCTTCGTAGACATCTTCACGGATGAAACACTGACCGTCTTGCATATGTGGAAGAGGCTAAGCAGTCAGGATGACATGGTTGCGTTAGTAACAGTAGGTACGTCATCTTCTCGCACCCACTGATGATCTAAACCAGTTTAACCACCTAACTGTTTTGCCCGAGTCCAGCTCGGGCATTGTGAAAAGTAGATGCTGTATCTCCTGAATTGTAGCACCTAGAAACATGCAATTGGTCTTGTTTGAAAGCTGACAGTCCAGGCTTTCTTGCAAGACAATGACAAAAATGACAGCTAAAGTCCAAGCAACAGTGGAGAAATCACTGTTAGAAATCAAGTCGGGAATAGTCGCGAGTTTTTCATTTTGGTATTGTCTGAAAGCTTGGAATGTCTGCTTTCAAACAAGACCATAGCTGCTACCAGTCAGGAGATAGCAGCATGTAAAGCAGGCCCCCCCTCCAGTTAGCTACTTTTCCCTCTGGCAAAACAGTTAGAGGGTTAACGAACTTTGTGAGGGACACATTCACTCTCTCCATAGAGGATTGTCGGAGGCAGCTTGCCGTCTGTAGAAAACCGGAGAGCTGGCACCTCCGCCGGCCGTGGGCCGATCCTTCACCTACGTTTCGAGCTCTGCTCACGTCTGTGACAGCTGCAAACTCCGTCCAGGAGGGATAAAAGCCGCTCAGGCTAATGGAATGCTGAAAGCACACGTTTATTTTCCACTAATAGTAGCTCTCAACATACAGAGCCACGCAAGACCTGTCAGAAGGCAGAGACCACACGCTGCGCGCGCTGCAGGCACCGTCTATGAGTGCATGAAATATAGGCGCAACGAGACATGACAGCCAGTGGGCTGCTCTCAAGTAATGAAATGCCCTGGGTGACAAAACCGCAAAGAGCCGCTTTTCTGTAACCCTCTCACTACTCGTGAAACAAGCTGCACTGATTACTTTCAGATGTGTCGTGTCAACGGTAACGCTGATAAAGCCGCCGCTGCTTCGAAGCCGACGGTAAAATGAAGATTTCATCCTTCAAATCCTAATCTTTAAGCCGTGTCTCTTGTGCAAACACAATGTCATGTATCAGGTAAGAGTGACGGGTGTATACCTTGCTACACACCTGAACAGCGCCGTCTGACCACGGGTTCCAGCTTCGGTGTTCGCTGCTTAAAGGGGTCCTCTCACTTCAGTAAGTCTCATTTATCATGTAGAGAAAGTTACTACAAACCACTTACTAATGTATTGTGATTCTCCATATTGCCTCCTTTGCTGGCTGGATTCATTTTTCCAGTACATTATACACTGCACGTTTCCATGGTTACAGACCACCCTGGTCGTGTTTACACACTATAGGAAAAAGCACCGGCCTATGCGCGCCCCCACAGTTTCGGCCACCAGAGAGGCTGATGCTTCTTCCTATATTGTGCAAGCACGACCACCACTGATGGATTTGCAGGGTGGTCGTAACCATGGAAACGAGCAGTGTATAATGTGATGGAAAAATGAATCCAGCCAGCAAAGGAGGCAATATGGAGAATCACAATACATTAGTAAGTGCCTTGTATTAACCTTATCTACATGATAAATGCCACTTACTGAGGTGAGAGGACCCCTTTAAATTTAAGTTTTTGCAACTGCTTATCATACTTTTGTCTGTACACTTTACAATTCATGCACTGTCGTTACACACGTTATAATAGTTCGCTCTGAATAGAATATGTGTTAGGGAATCGCTAATCTTGCGCTTCCATAATGTGAAGCAGATCTTTCATCTATGTAAGGTCTAAATCTAGACACGAGTTGCTGCCCTTGCCACTTTGGGGGTGTTTGGGCTTCTGCTCCTTAAAGGGTTATTCCTATCTTAGACATTGGACCATTATCTTAGACCATTGTCTGATAGGTGCAGGTCCCACCTCTGGTACCCGCACCTATATCGAGAAAGGAGCGGGGAAGTGAACAGAAGGTGCGCTACGCATGCGCAGCTGCCCTCCATTCATTTCTATGGGGCCGGCGAAAATAGCTGAGCTCTGGCTCGGGTATTTCCGTCGGCTCCATAGAAATGAACGGGAGCGGTGGCCGCGCATGCGCAGTGTGCTCCCATTCATTTCTATGGCAGCTGCGCCTGGTGGTGGCCGGACCCTGGGAAACCCAGGTCCTCCAGGCACAGCGCTCCCCGCTCCGTTCTCGATATAGGTGTGGGTCCCAGTGCCTATCAGACAACGGGGTAATATCCTAGCGATATGACCCCATTGTCTATGATGGGAATAACCCTTTAAAGCAGAAGACTGTGCTGCAGTCACTTCAAAAAGCTAATGGACGGGGATGCTGGGAGTCGGACCTCCGCCGATCGGATATTGATGACCCAGTCTGAGGATAGATCATCAATATTGGAAATTGTACAGCCCCTGTAAGCTGCTATGTGAATTATTTAAGTGGATTCTAGGGTCCGGGATTTAGAAGTGGCCGTAGAGACTAGGTGGGATGGCCGCTGCCATACTACACTCCAGGTCCGTATCCTGCTGAACCAAGAGTCCAATCTAAAGGTCCCTTTACATGGGCTGGGAAAGAAGCGTTCCTTCCTGTCTATTGCCTGCTCGTCAGTGGAAGAGAAAGCTACATTTACATGCATTGATCTCCACCAAGGTATGGTGATGAGAGATCATTAATGCCATCGCTCGTCCCCATACCAAATCATTGTTTGCTGGCAGTTTACACAACACGTTTGCTGCTAGCAGACAATGATTTAGGTGTCTGCACGAATGACAAGGTTATTCCCCGATGATCCTCATTTTGTTCGCTCATCGAGTAATCTGCGGCACTTTTACACTGGCAGATTATCGCTAACAAGCATTCATACGAACATGATAATCTGACTAAAGGGCTCTTAAAGGGGTCCTCTCACTTCAGCTAGTGGCATTTATCATGTAGAGAAAGATAATACAAGGCACTTACTAATGTATTGTGATTGTCCATATTGCTTCCTTTGCTGGCTGGATTCATTTTCCATCACATTATACACTGCTCGTTTCCATGGTTACGACCACCCTGCAATCCATCAGCTGTGGTCGTGCTTGCACACTATAGGAAAAAGCACCGGCCTATGTGCGCTCCCACGGTCCCGGCCACCAGAGAGGCTGACGCTGTCTAAACAGCTATCTGCCGCCCAGGAACAATGGAGCTGTATGAGAACTAGTGATCGCAATAGCGATCACTCATCCTGATACTGTGGAGGTGATCGCTGCATGTGCCGAGCAGCCGACTTATGGGAAGGAACGCTTCCTTCCCAACATTCAGCTTCTAGTCGCTCTGTCTAAATCCACCTTAAAGAAGAACTCCCGCAAAAAATGTTATTCCATGTCCTGCTAGAAATGTACATGATGTAATCTGTAGTGAATGTCATTTTCTTACCAGTAGCTGAATTTTTGAGTTATATCATCCTGAAGTTTCTTATCTGTGTCATGTGACCAGCAATCAGACTCACCAACTCACACCGCGTCTTATGTGTGGACAGGAAGTCTAATTCTCTATGTATTCCTATGGGAGCCTCACTTTCAGTCTCATAGGAATGAATAGAGCAGTAACTGGCTTCCTGTCCTGGGTCAGTTGGAGGTCAGGGAGTTGGTCACATGACACAGCTACAATAAGAAGAGAGGGAAAACTCTCAATTTCAGCATCTGATAAGAAGATGACACTCTGTCACTACAGATTACATCATGCACCTTTCTAACAGGTCAGAGAATAAAATTTTTTGCGGGAGTTCTTCTTTAACAAAACTGCTTTTTGGCTCAATTTGCACCAAAATCTAGCTGTGTACACAAAATAGAAGGAGATTTTACAAAGTTGCTTTATTTTTATTATGCACTGAATCATTAAAATGGTTCCAGAGTTAGTCAGCGTATCCTCTAAGGCAGTGATTTTCAACCAGTGTGCCTCCAGCTGTTGAAAAACTACAACTCTCATCATGCCCAGGCAGCCTACAGCTATCAGCCTACAGAAGGGCATGGTGGGAGTTGTAGTTTTGCAACAGCTGGAGGCACACTGGTTGAAAATCACTGCTCTAAGGCATGCCCTAGTATTTTCGTAGTGTCAAAGGTTCAGATGCAAAGTATGTTGTGGGCTGCAAACTGCAGATTGTAGGCGCTGAAATCAGGAAGATTGTTCAGGACGAGCCAAAAAAAGAGGACGGCAGGCTGCAAAATGGCAGCTTCAGGGTTAACTACATCCCCTTTTGGCAACAGAAACGCCTTCTCTTCTCAAGACATGCTGCATCTGAAGGGTTAATGTCAAGTTGTCTGCTTCATTCAGTAGTCTGGAGTTTGACTGAAACTGTATCCCGCACTTAGCCGGCATGTCTCTAGCACCTTGTCATCCCGTCCCCGGGTAGGAAACCTTTCCCTGTGACCCATTTGCTGTTTGCAGCTCTGTGGCGATGTCATTCAAAATCTGAAAAAGCCTTTGTGCTTTACTCATTACAGGACCCAGTGCTGCTACTGGTTGTACTGGTTGTAAAGTCTGTGTGATGAGGGAGGGGGGGGTGCTCGTTCTTACAGGGTACACATAAAGGCCTTATCCAGGATTCGTATAAGATGCACACAAAGTGTCAGCCTTGTAGAGAGACCTGTTGTCTGTACGTAATTTGTCAGAAAAGTCTGTTCCCTTTCAAAATATCATTGCCGGTGGGCAGGGGCGTAGCTATAGGGGGTGCAGAGGTAGCAGTTGCTACCGGGCCCAGGAGCCTGAGGGGGCCCAAAGACTCTTGTGCCGCATAAGAAGACACACAGAGCACTAAGGGAAGGGGGGCCCAAGCTGAACTCTTGCACCAGGGCCCATGAGCCTTTAGCTACACCCCTACCAGTGGGACCTATACTTACCTGCACCCTGTTTTTAGGCTCCCAGGCTGGACCTCCGTATGTAAAGTTCACGAACACAACATGCATATCACTGCAGCCAGTGACTGGCCTCAGCGGTGAAATGTCCCCAAGCAGTGATGAACTGTTCTCGGCAGTGATGTCTCAGCAGGTGACCACTGAGCCTCAATGGCCACGTGCCGATCCTGCAAATATCATTGATTGAATCAAAGCGGTGACATGCTTGTAGAGAGCAAGTCTCACCTCTGGTGGCGATACAGGGAGCCGCCTCCAACAAGGTGAGCAGTGGTTTTTCTTTTTTTTCAGCCCCATTCTTGGCCACGTCTAAAAAATTTTTGAAAAATGAACAGCCCCTTTAGGAACTAATTTCAACTTCTGTATATGTTCCTTAAAGGGGTTCTCCGGGAATTAGGAAAATGAAAATATGTAAATATTACTTCATTATAAATATATTCCCAAATACCTTTCATTAGTTATAACGGCTCGTTTTGTCTGGGGAGCAATCATTAGTAGAAATAAAATGGCCGCCATCCTATTAGTACACACAGAACCTGTCCTAATCACACAGGAGGACAAGTTACTTCACAACACTGAGGTAAAGAGCTGCCTCATCCTCCTCTCTGCTCTGCTTGTCAGGGATTATGAATACCTTGAATACAGTTTAATATGATCTTCAGCTGAATCTCTGTGGGAATGGAGTCAGGGGTGGATTGGGAACTTAAAGTGGCCCTGGAAAAAATACTAAAAGTGGCCCTGTTTTGTAGTTGGGTGGGTTCAAATTGATGGAAGGATGGGCCAGCAGTATCATATTGTGGCACATTATACAACCCCAACAGAGCCAAATACCACAGTCCATCACAAATACTGCCAGCAGCACAAAATACATCCCCAAAATCTTACACCGGCGGCCATGAGGAGGACCCAGGCGGCCCACTGGGCATCGGCCCACCGGGAAATTTCCCTGTAAGGTCTATGGCCAATCCACCCCTGAATGGAGTTCATGAGGAGACATGAAGTACAGAGAGGACGGACAGGACAGACTGTGGTAATGGAGACTGCAGACAAGAGCTGCTGCTCATCAGCCGCATCTCCACCTCCTCTCTGTACTTCATGTCTCCTCATGAGCTCCATTCCCACAGAGATTGAGCTGAAGATCTTATCAGTATTCAGGGTCATAATCCCTGCCAAGCAGAGAGGAGGATGAGGCAGCTCTTTACCTCAGTGTTGTGAAGTAACTTGTCCTCCTGTGTGATTAAGACAGGTTTTGTGTGTACTAATAGGACGGCGGCCATTTTGCTTCACTTAATCATTGCTCCCCAGACCAAATGAGCCATTATAACTAATGAAAGGAATTGGGGAATATATTTATAATAAAGGAATATTTAAGTATTTTCATTTTCTTAATTCCCGGAGGGGATGTCTAGATTCAGAGCTGAGCCCGGACATAACCTATTCTTTAGGCTGTTTTAGAGGCAGGTACCACTAGTACCCACCTGTAAAACAGCCTAGGGCAGCACTACAGACCGCCCATTTGTGCTGGTGACATCACCAGGCTCACTGCTAGGTGAAAGTCTCCACCTAGCACAGCGAGCAGAAACCCAGTATGTCACCAGCCGTAAACAAACATCCCTTGATGATGCAGCGCAAGGCAAAGGGGAGCATCGGAGCAAGGAAATACTTTGATGCTCCACTCATACATAGTAAATGAGTAAAGAAGAGGTTATATCCGAGTTCAGCTCCGAACCTGGAGAACCTCTTTAAAGAGACCATCTGTGTGTGGAGATTTAACGGCAATGGGGAAAATAAAATGGAAAGGATCTTCCAGGTAAAGAAAATCTGCGTCCAAGGCATCGCACTGAGCCAGCCAGAATCCTGCTCCGTACTGACGAGGGGCAAGCTCCTGAAACAACGTCGTCAGATGGATATATAGCTTGGCTATTTTTCCCAACATGAGACTTTGAGGCCCCGTTCACATGGCCGTATTATTTGCGGACCCGCAATAATACGGGGGCCGCCCAGCGTGTGTTCCGCAGCGTTCGGAACACACGCCGGGCTGCCCCATTCAAAATGCCTATACTTGTCCCTCCGTGCGTGCGGACAAGTATAGGACATGTTCTATCTTATCTTGCGGAGCCGCGGCCCGGCAAGATAGTGAGCCGGCCATAGAGGTGAACGGGCCCGCCCTATTCCGCAATTATGCCTATAGGGAGCCACTTCCAAATGGTGGCGCCGGCGAGATGGTTCTCTTTCCCTGGGAGATACCTCTATGTACATGTCCGTTTCAGGTTGCCTTAGGCCTCATGCAAATGACCGTGTGCAAATTGCGGTCTGCAATGCACAGGAACCGACTGTGTGTCTGCCATCTGTGGAAGCTGACCCATTTCCTTGAATGGGGTCCAGGATCCACATCCGACGGTCCGCACCGCAAAAAAATGTAGTGCACGGAAACCATCTGTAGTGCTTCCGATCTGCACCTCCATACCGCACCGTATCGTCCAGTCTACAGGTCTGCATTCATGATGCGGGGTGCACACGTCTGCAGACCCGATGTTTGCAGGCCGCAATACGGGCACGGACCTGCTACGGTCGTGTGCATTAAGCCTTAGAGCGTAAGCTCCTGCGAGCCGGACACAGCTTGAGCCCCTGTTGTTCCACAGCCCAGCCGGCTTCATGTAAGAACGTCAGCGCCTTATCACCGATGCCACACTCGTGCGCAATTCAAATGGTAGCATTACATGAAACAGACATGCCGCAGGAAAAATCTTCTCATTAGAAGCGAGCTTCAAAAATGAAAATAATTACATCCTTTTTATGATGACATTTGTGTGTAAAGTGCCGGCTCGGGAAGTAGGTGAAGAGTGTCAGCTTTCAGAAGGAGGCAGCCTGCTACCCGCAGCTAATTACAGACCTTTTGATCCGAAAATTCTTACCTTGGGCACATTTTACAATTGGAAGCACGACAGAGAGGTCTGGTGTGAAGGAGGGACATTAATACCCGGCAGTCGGAGAGTTACTTCTCATTCCTGGCGTATTCCAGGTTTTAGTACGTCTCTGAAATCTGTATGTTTGTATGGCAGACTGGGTTAGCCCGTCCGTGGGCTGTTCCTTCCTGCGCCACAACCAACAGCCGAGAGTCGTTGGCGTCTTCCCTTGGATTGCAGTCTTCTTCAGTAGACAGCCGAATAGTAAGAAGTCGTATTGATGCATTGTGCTGAATTTAAAGGGTTATTCCCATCTTAGACAATGGGGCATATCCTAGCGATTGTCTTATATCGTGAACGGAGCCCCAAAAGTAAAGGAGGGCACACTGCGCATGCGCAGCCGGCCTCCATTCATTTCTACGGGGCCGGCCGAAAATAGCTGAGCTCGGATATTTCCGACAGCTACACAGAAATGAATGGGAGCGGTGGTCGCGCATGCGCGGTGCTCTCCCATTCATTTCTATGGAAGGAGCAGGAAATTGCGCCTGGTGGTGTCCGGACCCCGGAAAATCCAGGGTCCTCCAGGCACAGCGCTCCCCACTCCGTTCTCGATATAGGTGCGTCCCCTTCTGGTCACACAGCATTTAGGGTACGATGTCCCCTTCTAGTCACCTATATCGAGAACGGAGCCCCGCAAGTCATCCAGCCACCACCAAGTGCTCTCCCCAATGGGAGCACACCACGCATGCCCGGCCACCGCTCCCATTCACTTCTAGGGGCCCGACAGAAATAGCCGAGCAGACCAAACATCATGTGCATGAGCCCTGAAGCCAAGCTGTAAGGCACAACTTATGGGCAAGTGTGGCGCTGTTTCTGGAAGAAAGCTGCCATGTTTTTGTAATCCTGAAAAAACCTTTCAAGGTTGGGGTTTTACGGTGTTTTGCTGTTTTTTAGTGGTTTTTTGTTGTTGCTTTTTTTGACTGGCCTTTTTGGGACATCTTTTTTGCAAAAACACCAGTTCTAGAAATTGCATGGAAGTCTACAGAAAATATTAAATGCAGGACAAATAGATGTTTTTAGTATTCTTTTTATTTTACCCTTTAGGTGCATTTTTTTTTGTGTCGGTGGCCTTTTTTTTGTAAATCACTGCATGCTCTGGGTCTGGCATTTTTTCTTTGGCTGCCCGCTGTTTTTCTACCATAGACATCATTGTTTTGTATCAAAAAAGCGCATGTGCCATGTGTGTTGGTGTTTTTATTTTTTTTGTTTTTGCTTTTTCAATTCAACCATGGTAAACCCCAGTTCTACAGGGAAAGTGACATCACAGGGGGCATATACTGTAATACACTTTTATGGGGTTCTCTGGACACTGCTCTCTCTTGGTTCTCTTCCTATCTCTCTGGCCGCTCCTTTAGTGTATCCTTTGCTGGCTCTTCTTCTTCCTCTCCCTCTTGATGTTGGCGTTCCTCAGGGCTCAGTACTAGGTCCTCTACTCTTCTCCCTCTATACAGCCCCCATTGGACAGACTATTAGTAGATTCGGCTTTCAGTACGATCTCTATGCTGTTGACACCCAACTATATACTTCATCCTCTGAAATCACCCCTGCTTTACTCCAAAACACCGGTAATTGTCTGGCAGCTGTCTCTAACATCATGTCCTCTCTGTATCTAAAGCTAAACCTCTCCAAAACTGAACTTCTTGTCTTTCCCCCACCTAATCTTGATATTTCAATCTTGGTCTGTGGTACTATCATAACTCTGGTGCAGTGTGCCTGCTGTCTCGGGGCCACATTTGACTCTGATCTTTCCTTTGTTCCCCATATTCAATCACTTACACTCTCTTGTCGTCTGCACCTCAAGAATATCACCAGAATCCGCCCTTTTCTTACGGTGGAAACAGCAAAAACTCTTCTTGTTGCCTTGATTCACTCTCGTCTTGACTACTGCAATGCATTACTAATCGGTCTCCCTCTCTCTAAACTCTCCCCCCTTCAGTCTGTCCTAAATGCTGCTGCCAGGCTCATCTATCTGTCCTCCCGTTACAATGATGCTACTAGTCTATGCCAGTCACTTCACTGGTTGCCCATCCACCACAGAATACAGTTAAAACTTCTCACCCTCACCCACAAAGCTCTCCACAGTGCTGCCTCCCATACATCTCCTCCTTCATCTCCGTCTACCACCCTACTCCTGCTCTCCACAGTGCTGCACCCCTTACATCTCCTCCTTCATCTCTCCACCCTACTCCTGCTCTCCACAGTGCTGCACCTCCATACATCTCCTCCTTCATCTCCGTCTACCACCCTACTCCTGCTCTCCACAGTGCTGCACCCTTACATCTCCTCCTCATCTCCGTCTACCACCTCTACCACCCTACCACCCTACTCCTGCCTCCACAGTGCTGCCCCTCCATACATCTCCTCCTCATCTCCGTCTACACCCTACTCCTGTGCTCTCCACAGTGCTGCCCCTCCATACATCTCCTCCTCATCTCCGTCTACCACCCCTACTCCTGCTCTCCACAGTGCTGCCTTTCCATACATCCTCCTTCATCTCCGTCTCCACCTACCCTGCTCTCCACAGTCTGCCCCTCCATACATCTCCTCCTCATCTCCATCTACCACCCTACTCGTGCTCTCCACCTGCCCCTCCATACCTCCTCCTTCATCTCCATCTACATACTCTGCTCTCCACAGTGCTGCACCCCTTACATCTCCTCCTTCATCTCCGTCTACCACCCTACTCCTGCTCTCCACAGTGCTGCACCCCTTACATCTCCTCCCTCATCTCCGTCTACCACCCTACTCCTGCTCTCCACAGTGCTGCCCCTCCATACATCTCCTCCTTCATCTCCGTCTACCACCCTACTCCTGCTCTCCACAGTGCTGCCCCTCCACACATCTCTCCTCATCTCCGTCTACCACCCTACCTGTGCTCTCCACAGTGCTGCCCCTCCAACATCTCCTCCCTCATCTCCGTCTACACCCTACTCCTGCTCTCCACAGTGCTGCCCTCCATACTCCTCCCTCATCTCCATCTACCACCCTACTCGTGCTCTCCACAGTGCTGCCCCTCCATACATCTCCTCCCTCATCTCCATCTACCACCCTACTCGTGCTCTCCACAGTGCTGCCCCTCCATACATCATCTCTGTCTACCACCCTACTCCTGCTCTCCACAGTGCTGCCCTCCCATACATCTCCTCTCATCTCCGTCTACCACCCTACTGCTCTCCACCTACCCCTCTCTGCTCCCTCCAATCTCCGTCTCCACCCTACTCCTGCTCTCACAGTGCTGCCCCTCATACATCTCCTCCTCATCTCCGTCTACCACCCTACTCCTGCTCTCCACAGTGCTGCACCTTACATCTCCTCCCTCATCTCCGTCTACCACCTACTCCGTCCACGTACCTCCTCTCTGTCTAGTGACCTAAGATTAACGTCCTCCATAATTCGCACCTCTCACTTCCGTCTTCAAGACTTTTCTCGAGCTGCACCTACTCTCTGGAATGCTCTGCCCCTTAATATTAGGTCAATGCACAACTTCCCTACCTTCAAACGGGCCCTAAAAACACATGTTTTCAGTCAGGCTTATCAAGCTTCCTAAAATGACCTTTCCCCAACTAAAACGCTCCCCCACCAACTCCTCTGGCCTGAACTCGATCCTCTAATAGTCCCAAATCTGAAGCAGATCGTCCGGCACCACACCTTTCACTACAATTACGGCTCGAATCCTACCTATCACAATCAACCACCTTATGTGTCACCCTCTATTCCTCATAGATTGTAAGCTCTTGCGAGCAGGGCCCTCACTCCTAGTGTCTCAGTTGTATATTAGCCACTCATTTTTGTATTGTACAAGAACCCGATGACTTTGTAAAGCGCTGCGGAATATGGTGGAGCTAAATAAAAAAATAAATAAATATTATTATTATTTATTATTATTATTACAATAAAATATTTATAAAGCATGCTCAGAAGCACGCACCCCGGCATTAAAATGCGGGAAATAAAATGGCCACTGAGCCAATCACTGATCTCCACATTCATTGCTGCAATTACTCCGCTAGATTCTCCTCAGGCTGGTAGCTCAGGGGGAGTGTCCTTCTCAGGGGGAGTGTCCTTTCTCAGGGGGCGTGTCTTTTCTCCTGCAGCTCTCTCCTAGTAACTGTAACAGCTTTTAACAGTAGATCTGGCTGGTGGCAGTTGAAGGATGGAACTGAGCATGTGCGACCACCTTACCAATGTTACTGAGGAGGACAGAGAAATAGGGAAAAGAATAAACAGCAGGTGGCGCTATACAGATAGATGTTATTGAATAACTTAGTGGTTATACAAAATTTTTAATTACCTGCAATTATAAAAGTATTCAGATCCAGGTGCTGGTTTGAAAAATGCAGATTTTCATTGGACAATCCCTTTAAAGGGTATTCCCATCTTAGAAAATGGGGGCATATGGCTAGGATACGCCCCCCATTATCTTATAGGTGCGGGTCCCACACCTATATCGAGAGCAGAGCCCCAAAAGAGAAGGAGGGCGCACTGCACATGCGCAGCCGCCCTCCGTTCATTTCTATGGGGCCGCCGAAAACAGCTGAGCAATGGCTCGGCTATTTCTGTCGGCTACATAGAAATGAATGGGAGCGGTGACTGCGCATGCGCAGTGTGATTCCATTAATTTCTATGAGAGCAGCGAGGGAGCTGCGCCTGGTGGTGGCCGGATCCCAGGAAACCTGGGGTCCTCCAGACACAGCGCTTCCCGTTCCGTTCTTGATATAGGTGCGGGACCTGCACCTATCAGACAATGGGGGCGTATCCTAGCGATATGCCCCCATTGTCTAAGATGGGAATACCCCTTTAAGTCTATGATTAATATGTAGTTTAATATATTGAAGCTTTTGTTGTAAATATTGGGGGTCACTTATCACAGTCCAGAGTTTTAACAATAATAAATAGAATTAGGAGCTTTCTCCGTCAGTCGTTGGAGTAGTTTTCAGTCGTCATTTACAGCTGTTTCCTGGCATAAATATTAGTGAATATGCCGGGGGCCAATGCCTCGGCCGGGCCCTCACTACTCCCCCACCAGTCGAGGACGGCATAAAAACGGCACTGCAACAAAATGATGTCGTACAGCCATTTAAAGAGTTGCATATGGGCTCTTGCAACTTTTCTTGCGGCAAAAACTGGCGTGGCCTTTGTTAGTCCATGACCCCCATTTACTTGCTTCTTCTGTACGGGGGCGTGTCCTTTGTCCGATGCCTTCGCTCTACCTCCGCTTGCTTCACTTTGAGCCTCCGCTGATGCGCACATGGTTAGCCACAGGGATGAGTTAATTTTAGAAAACAAAACTGTCAAGCGTTTAATTGCTCGCTGTCCTTCCTCAATTCAGGAGCAATTCAGCAGGTGACGCTTGTATTGGCCACATCCGTTGCGGTTTCTCTCCATTTCCATAATCGTAATTTTGTCTTCTTCTCCTTTTCTCCACACGGTACACGCACTGTTTAACCCTTCAACTGTCATGTAAATTTTGGTATTTGACCGCTGAATAATTTTCAGTTTAGTCTGCAACATGTACTATATGCCAGCACAGTGTAGGCCCTTGTTTACACGGTGTTCGAGCCGTCCACGAGAGCTGTGCGCTCCAGGCGTAGTCCTCTAACGGAGGCCTGTGATGGATGCCATATAGCGGTGTACATATACCTTATACGTTACCTATAGTGCTCATGTATTGTGTGCCCTTAGCCTAAGTAAGAAAGAAAAGACAGGAAAGAAATAAGTTGTGAAGGATATTGTTGGAGACATGGGCAGAATAAATTCTGTAGCAGACATTTATTTAAAAGAAAATTACCGTACTTTGGAAAATAGAGCTGTAGTTAGGGCCCGTTCACTTCTACAAGCTCTACAAAGAAACTGGCAGACATGAGGACCGCCCCAGGAAAGGAAGACCAAGAGTCACTTCTGCTGCGGAGGAGAAGTTCATCCGAGTCACCAGCCTCAGGAATCGCAGGTTAACAGCAGCTCAGATTAGAGACCAGGTCAATGCCACACAGAGTTCTAGCAGCAGACACATCTCTACAACAACTGTTAAGAGGAGACTGTGTGCAGCAGGCCTTCATGGTGGAAACCACTGCTAAGGAGAACACAAGGAATGGACATTAGGCCAGTGGAAATCTGTGCTTTGGTCTGATGAGTCCAAATTTGAGATCTTTGGTTCCAACCACCGTGTGTTTATGCGACGCAGAAAAGGTGAAGGGATGGACTCTACATGCCTGGTTCCCACCGTGAAGCATGGAGGAGGAGGTGTGATGGTGTGGGGGGGCTTTGCTGGTGACACTGTTGGGGATTTATACTGAACCAGCATGGCTACCACAGCATCTTGCAGCGGCATGCTATTCCATCCGGTTTGCGTTTAGTTGGACCATCATTTATTTATCAACAGGACAATGACCCCAAACACACCTCCAGGCTGTGTAAGGGCTATTTGACCAAGAAGGAGAGCGATGGGGTGCTACGCCAGATGACCTGGCCTCCACAGTCACCAGACCTGAACCCAATCCAGATGGTTTGGGGTGAGCTGGACCGCAGAGTGAAGGCAAAAGGGCCAACAAGTGCTAAGCATCTCTGGGAACTCCTTCAAGACTGTTGGAATACCATTTCAGGTGACTACCTCTTCAAGCTCATCAAGAGAATGCCAAGAGTGTGCAAAGCAGTAATCAAAGCAAAAGGTGGCTACTTTGAAGAACCTAGAATATAAGATATATTTTCAGTTGTTTCACACTTTTTTGTTAAGTATATAATTCCACATGTGTTAATTCATAGTTTTGATGCCTTCAGTGTAAATCTACAATTATCATAGTCATGAAAATACAGAAAACTCCTTGAATGAGAAGTTGTGTCCAAACTTTTGGTCTGTACTGTAGAACATGTCCTATTCTTGTCCGCAACATTTGAACGGGGCAGAAGGCCGTGTGTTCCGCAAATTGCGGAACACGCGCCGGGCGGCATCCGTGGTATTGCGGATCCGCATTTATGCGGATCCGAAATACTACTGCCGTCTGAATTGCCTCTTAGTCAGTGGGAGGGTCTGGAGGGCAAAAAGACCTTTAGGCCACATTCCCACAGCGAAGTTGTGGAACGCATTGTCTATGTAAAGGTCCAGCCGAAAAATAGGCCAATTATTAGAAACACTCATTTCCAAGTGTCTGTATGAAAGGTGGCGGTGATCTCCCGGTGGACGAGCAGATATGCTTTCATCGGGTGATAGTGTCGTACAGCCGGCACCCATAATCATCATTTCTGTGCAGCAGATTGTACATACGTAGACTTGTGCCAGAAATAAAGATGTTCAAGGGACAAGCGATCACAGTTGCGATCACTTGTCCACATACAGCGGAGGTGATTGCAGCCTTTTATATGCTGCCCTCATTCCCGGTAATTGCCTGAAACAACCATCTATGTAAAAGGACCTTAAAGGGCATCTGTCAGCAGTTTTGTCCCTATGACACCGGCTGACCTGTTACATGTGCACTTGGCAGCTGAAGACATCTGTGTTGGTCCCATGTTCCTATTTGCCCTCATTGCTGAGAAAAATGATGTTTTATTATATGCAAATGAGCCTCTAGGAGCAACGGGGGCGTTACCATTACACCTTAGAGGCTCTGCTCTCTCTCTCTCTCTATTTTCTGATGGCTTGTATGATGCACAGATATTACTTGTGGCATTACTAAAATCTATATTATATTTTTGTAATCAGATTTTTAGAAGCTGCTTATATAGTGTAATTAGGCCTTTTTTCTAGTGTACAATATTCCAAGGTGACCCCAAAAGTGCTGCTTTAAATTTCAGATGTTGTATGCAGCGGCTCTTAAAAAGAATCAGACCACGCAGCTGCTACAGGACCCGGGGGAGGCTGAACTCCTTCTTCTTTTCCCAATGATGCATTTTCACGCAGCCGCCACTAGGGGAGCTCCAGTGCAAAGAGATTATTTCAGCTTCCATTCCTGTAAATGTTAACTGTATACATTCCTATGCAATGAGCTCCCCCTAGTGGTGGCTGCAGGCAGCCAGCTTTGTGATAGGTAAAAGAGAAGCAGATTTATCAGTGTGATTGATAAAATCCCAGTTGTCTTGTGTAAACGCATTGAGAAATATGGTGCTCAGAATGAGCGCCTTATTTATGAAGCACCTGCATGGAAGTCGGATAAAGTGGGTAAGGTGGAGGGTAACTTTTTTATTTTTTTCATTAAAATTTCTTCTTCTTGATCAAAAAAAAATAGTAGGCCGTTCTTGCTTTGCATTGCCTGGGAGTGATTGTCTGGGAAACTGGGTGGAGTGGAGGGGCCGATACTAAGCTTTGCGATGGGGCCCTATGAGATTTATGTACAGACATGGCCGGATTGGCCATAGACCTTACAGGGAATTTTCCCGGTGGGCCGATTGCCCAGGGGCCGCCTGGGCCCTCCTCACGGCCGCTCAGTGGAAGTTTTTGGGGCAGTATTTAGTGACGGACTGTGGTATTTGGCTCTGTCGGGGCAGTATAATGTACCACAATATGGTATTGCTGGCCCTGCCTTCCATCAATTTGGACCCGACTACAAAACGGGGCCACTTTTAGTATTTTTTTCCAGGGCCACTTTAAGTTCCCAGTCCGCCCCTGTGTACAGACATCAGGCCGTTTTGGAGCCCAGGGCTTATAAAGGACCTTCAGCGTCTACTGGAGTTCTTCCTCTGCGACTCTAATCTATGTTAATGCAAATCGATGGCAAAATGCATTTACAAGATTATGATCACCGAGCGGCAGTGCTCGCCGCTCCGCAGTCGTCAGACGTAAAAGGGGTTAAAATATATATTTTCCCTTCCTTCCTAGCTGCTGACTTTACATTCTCATAAGACAGATTTTACATTATCATAAGGCAAAAAGATTGCCATATAAATTACCTTTTTACAGGAGCCGAGTGACGTGAGAAAAAATGAAAGGTGTCTCAGTGGAACTGGCTGTGATTAGCTGCGTGTGAAACCTAGAATTTATTGCCAGCCATTACCCATATAATTTCAGCGCGGAGAATTAACGTTTTTCTTCACCCCAAGATGGAAATAAAGATTAATTTTTAATTTCCTTGCATGGTGAACGTTTAAGAGTGGTGGCGCACATCGGAAAAATACGGGTCAAAATAGTTTTATGGAAGCCCGAGAATGTTCCCAATGCAAAATAAATTAATTTTCTTTGTCTCCGCCGCCTTTAAAAAATATATTTTATGATCGTGCTGAAAGAGGGGGAAAAAAAGAGCACGGAGATAAACAGAGGAGCGGTTTAGGTCGAAATGACTTGATGAGTCAAAACGTCGCTTCTACAAGACTGTGTCCCTGCGCGCTCCCAACACATCCGCAAGGATGACGGTTTTGGTGAATACTTAAAGGGTTTCTGTCACCAGTTTTTTCGGTATGAATCAGGCTGACATTAGAGATGTGCTAATGTCACCTGATTCCAAATATATATCTGTTTTATTTACTGGTGCCCCCATTTTTATATAAAATGAACTTTTATTTTATGCTAATAAGGCCTCTAGGTGCAAGGGGCGTTACCTCTGCTCCTAGAGGCTCTGTTGATTGACAGGACCAGGCAGAGAAGAAACACTCCATTCACCATAGCTTGCAAGGACCTTCAATGATGTCATGACCATGTGATCAGTCACATGGTTTAGGAGGAGACAGGCTGTTTGTGTGATCCTAACCATGTGACTGATCACATGGCCATGACATCATTGAAGGTCCTTGCAAGCTATGGTGAATGGAGTGTTTCTTCTCTGCCTGGTCCTGTCAATCAACAGAGCCTCTAGGAGCAGGGGTAACGCCCCTTGCACCTAGAGGCCTTATTAGCATAAAATAAAAGTTCATTTTATATAAAAATGGAGGCACCAGTAAATAAAACAGATATATATTTGGAATCAGGTGACATTAGCACATCTCTAATGTCAGCCTGATTCATACCGAAAAAACTGGTGACAGAAACCCTTTAATAACATTAAAGGGATTCTCCAGGAATTAGGAAAATGAAAATACGTAAATAATACTTCATTATAAATATATTCCCAAATACCTTTCATTAGTTATAATGGCTCATTTTCTCTGGGGAGCAATCATCAGGAGAAATAAAATGGCCGCCGTCCTATTAGTACACACAGAACCTGTCCTAATCACACAGGAGGACAAGTTACTTCACAACACTGAGGTAAAGAGCTGCCTCATCCTCCTCTCTGCTCGTCATGGATTATGATCCTGAATACACCTTAGGTTCATGAGAAGACATAAAGTACAGAGAGGAGGTGGGGATGTGGCTGATGAGCAGCAGCTCTTGTATGCAGTCTCCATTACCACAGTCTGTCCTGTCCGTCCTCTCTGTACTTCATTTCTCCTCATAACCTCCATTCCCACATAGATTCAGCTGAAGATCTTATCTGTATTCAGGATCATAATCCCTGACAAGCAGAGCAGAGAGGAGGATGAGGCAGCTCTTTACCTCAGTGCTGTGAAGTAACTTGCCCTCCTGTGTGATTAGGACAGGTTCTGTGTGAACTAATGGGACAGCGGCCATTTTATTTCTTCTAATGATTGCTCAAAAAAATGAAACAAGCCATTATAACTAATGAAAGGTATATGGAAATATATTTATAATAAAGTAATATATAAGTATTTTCATTTTCTTAATTTCCGGAGAACCCCTTTAAGTAAAAATTTCTTTACAGTGGTGGCATCAGTAAACCTGAGGAGTGAATCAGATATTCTGGATTATTGAATTGCAGAGGCATAAACCTCCATCTGCGTCCTCCATCATCTGCCTATGAGCATCATACTTGGACCGCTGGTTAAGAACGATGGTAAAAATTGCACTGGGAAACAGCACTTGCTTTTACCTTACAAATTCTGGGTTAGTTTATCCTTATAGAAGTGGGAGCTCTGTTCCTCTATAGAGACATAAAGTTAAATAGTAATATTCTGCAGCCACCACTAGGGGGAGCTTAGGAGCTTTTGGCATACTGAGTTGTAACAACAGAGTAATGAAAACTAGTATAGTTTGTTCTGCCAGTAGTAAAAATGAGTTTCATGGATTAGGTAATTTCAGTTGTGAGAATGCGGCCGCCAGTGTGTGGGATGTACCCTGCGCAAACTTAACTGTTTTTTTATTTTTTGTCCTACTCACTGAGATGGCCGCTCATGCTCAGTTTCACCCTTCAACTGTCCCCTGAGCTGTGATAGGGAGAAAATGGATACACCTCCTGAGTGGTGATAGGCGAGAGCTGAGACACGCCCCCTGAGCTGTGATAGGGAGAGCTAGACACGCCTCCTGAGCTGTGATAGGGAGAGCTGAGATACGCCTCCTGAGCTGTGATAGGGAGAGCTGAGACACGCCTCCTGAGTGGTGATAGGGAGAGATGAGACACGCCTCCTGAGCTGTGATAGGGAGAGCTGAGACATGCCTCCTGAGCTGTGATAGGGAGAACATGGACACGCCCCCTGAGCTGCAGCAGAAAAGACACTCCCCCTTGAGCTGTCAGCTTGATATAAATCTAGAAGAGCAATGAATGTGGAGATCTCTGGATCCATGTGAGGTACAGGGCTGGTTCTAGCTTTGTTATAAAGAGCTTGTCATGTACTATACGATGTCTGATTTTCATTCTGTACATTAGTCATGGGATAACCCCTTTAATGGGGAATATTTGTCAACTCCCTGTGCCAAAAAGGTTCCTTAAAAAGTTGCTGACCACTTGTTTGTGACTTTTTAAGTGCCACTTTCGACAAATTTTGTCTTTGTTTTTTGCCGTTTCCGGCGTGATGAGGGTGGAGCCACATTTACCTTCATTTACACCTCTTTTCAGGTGAAAATGAAAATAGAAATCTACAGGAGCTCTAGATTTCACTCTGGCGCACGGACTGCTGGAGGTGTCCAGACAATCGGAGATGCCTACGCCTCATCATAAATTGGTCTCTTCCTCCGGCTGCGCAGGAGATTTCAAACACCCGATGGTCTTTAATAAATCTCCTCCAATGTTTCCTCACATTTTTAGAAACTACATGGCTGTTCATGATAGTGCAGGGATTGAAAGCTGGGACTGAGCATGTGCGTCCACCTCACTCTGGTGGATGCAGAAATTAGAAATAGAACAAACAGCAGGTGGCGCTATAGAGATGGATTTCATTGAATAACTCAGTAGCGAAAATACATTTTTAATGACATGCAGTTACAAACGTATTCAGATCCAGATGCTCTTTTGAAAAATATAGAATTTTTTTTGTGGGACAACCCCTTTAAGTGATACTCCTAGAAGGACATACGGTTTACAGAAGCGAGTCAGGCGTTCATCATGTGAGATGGTTTTAATGGGTTTTTACATCACAATTTTTGTAATAACCGTCATCTGCGCTTTATTTATATTCCACCGTAATAATTCACTATTTTGGGTTGTTGTTCCATTTTTTTCCTGTAGGAATTTTGGTGCGACGGCCTTGATGAAGAATTTCCCAGCTGGATCCCGGATATAGTCTGCACGATGAATAGCGATATTGCCTCAAGGTCCTGAGACTTCTGGGAAACACCTGCAGGTGAGACGTTTTCATTCCAATGTTTTATGCCAGGATCTGTTCAGGGAAGAGAGTTTTGCGTGCAATTTCACTCATTTTTTTCTGAGATTGTGTACAGTGTGCGTTTTTTTTCTGTCCGGAAAAAGTGAAGAATAACAATCGACATCTCCCCGCCACCGTCAGTAAAAACACATTGCATCCAGATGCCTTCCGTTTTTCACGCTAATCCCATTCACTTCTACGGGGCCAGGGTTGCGTGAAAAACGCACAATATGGAAAATGCTGCGATTTTTTTTTTTTTTTTTTTTTCCTGAATGCAAAAATGTTGCATGAAAAACAACGCTCGTGTACACAGACCCATTGAAGTGAATGGGTCAGGATTCAGTCCGGATCCTATGTTTTCACACCCAGACGGTAAACTGACTCGTGTGAAGGAGGCCTACGGAGGGTAGCATGCACCTAACCTTTCATCCACTGTTTTGGTGCGGGAAAAATGTCCCTCTTGGGGACATGACCGTTGGTGTTTTGCAGTCCGCCTCTGTCCGTAACGCAGACAATAATAGAACAGGTTCTAATTTTTTTGCGGATCAGACATGGAATGCACAAGGAGTCATTTCCGTTTTTTTTGTGGCCCCATTGAAGTAAATGGGTCCGGATATGGGCTGCAAAAAAAAATGGAACGGACACTTATACAAATTACGTTTGTGTGCGTGAGCCCTAAGAGTCGTGTATCAGACTCTATCCCAGACCTCAGACTGCTATAAGTCCGGGGTCACATGTGACTGATTAGCTATTAGCGGATTTGCCATTGAGGATTTTCGTTCAAAAAATCCACGGCGCTGTACAGTACTAGCAAAGTGGATGAGAATTTCCAAATTTTTATCCACACACTGTATTAAAAAAACGCAGCGGAAAAGGAGCGGCATTACGGATTTGAAATCTATAGCATGTCAATTAAAGGGGTTTTCCGGGATTTTAGTACCGATGAGCTATCCTCAGGATAGGTCATCGGTATCTGATCGGTGGGGGTCCGACAACAGGGACCCCCACCGATCAGCTGTTTGAGAAGGCATCGGAACTTCTGTGAGCGCCGCGGCCCTCTCTCAGCTTTTCCTAGGCCAGTGACGTCACGTTCATCGGTCACGTGGCCTGGGAGCGGCTCAGCCACATTCAAGTGAATAGACTTGCAATACCAAGCACGACCACTATATAATGTACGGCGCTGTGCTCGGTGAGCGGGGAGAAGGTAGCGGCGCTCACAGGAGCACCGGTACCTTCTCAGACAGCGGATCGATGGGGGTCCCGGGTGTCGGACCCTCACCACCGATCAGATACTGATGACCTATCCTAAGGACAGATCATCAGTAGTAAAATCCTGAAAAACCCCTTTAAGGCTTCATTCACACGTCCGTATTTGTGCACATCCAGGAAAACGGTCAGTTTTTTGTGGATCCGTTGTTCCGCCAAAAACTCCGTTTTTCAAGCACATCCGTTCCGTTTTTTCGCAAAAAACGGAAAGGATGTATCGGTATGTCATCCGTTTTTTGCGGATCCACAAAAAATGGAAAGAGGAATCAAATCTTTTTTTTTTTTTTTCCTACCCTCCTGGAACGGAATCCGCCTTTCCGCATGTCATCTGCATTTTTGCGGATCCATAGACTTTCATTGGGCTGCGGACCGCAAAATTGAAGGAAAAGTAGGACAGGAGAATTTCTGTTTGCGGATCCATGAAACGGAATGGAGAAACGGATGCGGACAACATATGGTGCAATATCCGCATTTTTTTCGGGACCCATTGAAATGAATGGATCCGCATACTATCCGCAAAAAACGTCCGAAATTGCGGAACGGACGCGGATAGGACGCGGATGAAAAATTAGGACGTGTGAATGGGGCCTAACACGGTGAATTTGTCCTGCAGATTTCACTCTTTGCAATGGAGAGGGTGAAATCCGATGGCTTATCCACGTTAAAAAAAAAAACACGTCATACACAAAGCAAAACGCAGAGTGGATTTTTCACTTGTAAAATTCTGGACCTATTTTGAGTAAAAAAAAAAAAGAAGTTAAAAATAAGAATTTTTGCCTACAGAAAACCGTCTGCAATATTTCAGTTAATGTGCCCCAGTTCGTCGACACCTTACGCGGACTAGGCCATACTAAGATGTGTATTCATAGGTTACACTGCCACAGTTTGTTTGCGGAGGAAGCTAATTACGAGATGTGTAGGTCGGCACTTATCCTATTAATTGAACAACAGTTGCATGTGCCCTCAGAGTGAGGCGGGAGCTCGGCTCTGCCCTTGGGGGAGATAGAGTAACATAGTGCGGTGTAGCCGGCTAGTGTCAGTGTCATGGAGAATAATCTCACCAGGTCTGACATTGGGATAAAACACTAATCCAGCAGAGCAGGTGAGCCCGGCACCAGGTACCCAGCATCTGCCGGCCACTGCCGCAAATATACCGGAGTAGCCTCTCCTGACTTGTACCATGTGGTCTTTGGTTTTGTTGTTTTTTTTTCCCATGAGATCGTGGAATTAAAGGTGGTTATAAGACAAAAAACTACTCTCCCTGCTGTCCACAGGACAATGGTCGTAATAGTGTTATGTACCTTAGTTAATCATCCTGGCAATGTAGAGGTGTTTACTCGTCATTTTAATCCTAACTGTGGTGGTAATGACAATAGCTGCTGAAATGTTACCCGTACAGAACAGAAAATGTGACCTACTATTCGTCCTAGCGGCCAGTGCGAATATTGCAGGATCATAAACTGTGCATTTATTTAAATATAGATATATAAATATGGAAGAATTACAAATAAAAAAACTCACTTGAAATTCCTCAAAAATATGTTAACCCTAAAAATGTGATTTTAACAATGGTAATTTTCTGATGACGCCTTCCCTTTAGCAATTGATTGACCTTTCCCGATCATCAATGGCAAATCTGCAGAGGTCTGACGACGCACACCCCCAAAAGCCAGCTGTTCAGGAGTAGCTCTTGCGCTGGGAACAGGTGCCGAAACTATTGTCCATTGTGTAGTGGGTGGTGCTGGTTACTATAGCACTTGTCCGCAAAATCGAAGTGAATGGAATACACATTGATGGGGCCGTGTAGTTTCCGGCACCAGACCTACATGGACAGGAGCTGACCTCATATGAGAGTTTCTGGGCATGCTGTGTGACCTGTGCAGAGGTCAGGAAAGGAGTTATCTTTGTAGAGTGTACTCGTCAGTGTAATCCTAACTGTGGTGATAATGATAATGCCTACTGAAAAGTTATCTGTTCAGGACAGGAAATTGTGACCTACTATTCGGCCTAGTGGCCAGTTCGAATATTGTAGGATTCTAAACTGTGCATTTATTTGTACCAAGCTCTCAAGGCTCCAGGGTTTGGGGAATCCAATGACAATCTGCACCCCGTACATGTGAAGGAGGTTTCCACAACTTGGTTAACATAGAACAGAAATATGCTGGCCACTTATATCGAGAAGATGATTAGCCCCAGGGGTGCGCCTAGCCTGCTGACTGAGGCGAAAACTCAAACGGCGCCCCCCCCCCACATGCCAATTTCCTAACCTAACCCTTCCCTCCAGCCCTAATTGGAAAACATTACATACAGCGCCACATACCTCTAACATCCAGTGATGTCTCCTCTGATTTATCTTCTCCATTCAGACCAGACCACCATGATGACTTCTTTCAGCCATCTTTTCTCGTCTCTGCAGAGTTTGACAACTACTTTTCCATCCTCCTCCTCACCTTCTGAACACCCCATCCTGCCCCCTCTAATACCGTGCTTCCCAATACTATGCTGCAGAGACAGATAATCCCCCTGCAGATACTGGTACCACACAGGATAGGCTGCAGGAACAAGGACTAGAGCCCATTAGAGGAAACGGTGGGCCAGGGAGACATCACTCCCGTGCACCATCACAGCATTCAACTGTATTACAGTCCTGAGTACAGAGATGCAGTTGAATATGTAGCGATGAATGTTTCCACGTTGAAAGTGCTCATTGCTCATGGCCCTTCTGCTGCCCTCCTCTTGCCCTTACCTGGTGCTGCCTGAGGCGATCGCCTCACCTCGCCTCATTGGCGGTCAGGGGTGCACCTAGCCTTTCTACCGCCTGAGGCGAAAATTGAAAAAGCCTCCCATATATGATCCAGTAAGTGCCCCCCCGTAGATGCCCCCCCCAATCATGTGCCCCCCACAGTGCTCCTGTCCTGTATTTTACCATATGAAAAAAAAATAAACACATATACTTACCTCCATGAGCCTGTCAGCAATGCGATGCAGGACTCTTCCGGCGGCGTGATGACGTCATCGCACTGCCTGAGCTGGAGGAACAGGGAGGGAGATGCCTCTCCCTCCCCTGCCCCGCAGCACAGGCATCTGTAGGATGGCGATACAGATGACTATGGAGATGAGCGCTTCCACAATGGCATCTGCCACCACTGCCACTCCCCACTGGTCAGCAGGGCCGCGCCGCCTGAGGCGATCACCTCATCGGCGGTGCGGCCCTGATTAGCCATTTATCATGTAGATCTGATGGAGCACATCCACAGAAAATTCCTGGTAGAAACCCAATGGATTTCTCCAACGGATATGCAGGTTGGATTTTAATACTGACATGTGAACGGAGACTCAAGTGTCCGCCTAACCTGTGCAGTCTGTAGTCATAGTCGAAGTAGGGCAGCACGGTGGCTCAGGGGTTAGTACTGGTGCCTTGCAGCGCTGGGGTCCTGGGTTCGAATCTGACCAAGGACAACATCTGCAAGGAGTTTGTAGGTCCTCCCTGTGTTTGCATAGGTTTCCTTCCTCACTCTTAGATTCTGAGCCCCATTGGGGAACAGTGTTATGCTAATCTCTGTAAGGCGCTGCCGAATATAGTACCGCTATATAAGTGCATAAAATAAAATAGTAGAAGGAGCACCCTGCAGCCGATCCCGACATTCAGTGTTCTTACTGTATTAGAAAAGCCGAGCTCTTTTTTTATATTTGATTAAATTTATTTTATTTTATGTTTTTTTTTTATCTAGGCAACCCCTTACTGATTAGGGCCTGTGAGGGCCCTTCGCCGCTCCGGACCCCCATGGCGGAGAACAAAGGCATAAGAGCTGCTCCCGTTTGCAGTTCGCAGTGTATTACGGTCCGTTAATCGTACAAGCCATCTTTGGAAGCCGCCTTCTTACAGAGATATGGCTGCAATATGAAAAGTGATCTTTTGGGTGGAACTTTTACTGTTAGATAAGGCCCTGCTGGTTTACCCCCCAGTGACATATCTGATGTCAGACGAGCCGCAGCGGTTCCCGGCTCTTATCTTGTCTGATGACTAAGAGATGCCATTCCGTTGTGAGGCCGACCACCAGATCTTTCCCTTTCCTCCTGGCAAGAATTAACGTATGTCAGGCCGGTGGTTGTAATTCTGCTCGTCAACCAGTCGTCATTTATGATCGCTTTAGAAGTCTTGCGTCCAGCTGATCGTCATAGAAAAATCAGAACACGATTTACTAAATTCTGTAATTTACGTACATACGGAGTGGCAGCTGTGTGTGTGTCAGCTACGCTTCTGTGCACTTCAGCATATTAGGTGCTCACTATGTACATAGAAGGTGCGGACAGTATATATTTTTGCACTTCCAAAAAAAAACTCAGTGCGGATTTCTGTGCATTTCCACACCAAATACACAAGTGTTACATACGGATTTTGTTGCAATTTTGATGCAGTTTTTGATGCAGATCTCGCCCTTGCATTGAAAAGGGTGAAATCTGCACCAAAAATCACGCAAACAATTAAAGGGGTCCTCTCACTTCAGTAAGTTGCATTTATCATGTAGAGAAAGTTAATACAAGCCACTTACTAATGTATTGTGATTCTCCATATTGCTTCCTTTGCTGGCTGGATTCATTTTTCCATCACATTATACACTGCTCGTTTCCATGGTTACGACCACCCTGCCATCCATCAGTGGCGGTCGTGCTTGCACATTATAGGAAAAAACGTCAGCCTCTCTGGTGGCCGGGATCATTTTAGTGGCCCTGCCGGTGCCGGTAATTTGTTTTGTACCGGCAATATTATTTGCCGGTATTTTACTAAGATGACTGCTACTAATGAGCGCATCCATTGTGGAGTACTCTATAGTGCAGCCTTTACCTCCCCCTCCCACACTTGCGTTAATGGAAAAAAAAAACTTACCTCCTCCATTTGCCTGTGCCGCTGGGAACGCTTCCTGATGACTGGGTGTGCAGGACAGGACCTGTGAGACGTCATCACGCTGGAGCGCAGGTCCTGTCCTGAGCTTCCAGTCAGCAGAGAGCATTCCCAGCGGCGTCAGCAAATGGAGGAGCTGAATAGTTTTTTTTTGTTTTTGTTTTTTCCAGAAGCAGAGAAGGGGCACAAATGGGGGGGGGGATGGGATTATTCTAACTGGGGGCACAAATGGAGGGGGGTCATTATTCTAACTGGGGCACAAATGGAGGGGGTCATTATTCTAACTGGGGGCACTAATGGGGGTCATTATTCTAACTGGGGGCACTAATGGGGGTCATTATTCTAACTGGGGGCACTAATGGGGGTCATTATTCTAACTGGGGGCACTAATGGGGGTCATTATTCTAACTGGGGGCACTAATGGGGGTCATTATTCTAACTGGGGGCACTAATGGGGGTCATTTTTCTAACTGGGGGCACTAATGGGGGTCATTATTCTAACTGGGGGCACTAATGGGGGTCATTATTCTAACTGGGGGCACTAATGGGGGTCATTATTCTAACTGGGGGCACTAATGGGGTCATTATTCTAACTGGGGGCACTAATGGGGGTCATTATTCTAACTGGGGGCACTAATGGGGGTCATTATTTTAACTGGGGGCACTAATGGCGGTCATTATTTTAACTGGGGGCACTAATGGCGGTCATTATTTTAACTGGGGGCACTAATGGCGGTCATTATTCTAACTGGGGGCATTTATGCGGGGGCATTATTCTAACTGGGGGCATTTATGCGGGGGCATTTTTCTAACTGGGGGCACTAATGGGGGTCATTATTACTGCGGGCACTAATGGGGGTCATTATTCTAACTGGGGGCATTTATGCGGGGTCATTATTCTAACTGGGGGCACTAATGGGGGTCATTATTCTAACTGGTGGCACTTATGGGGGACATTTTTCTAACTGGGGGCACTAATGGGGGTCATTATTCTAACTGGGGGCACTAATGGGGGTCATTATTCTAACTGGGGGCACTTATGGGGGTCATTATTCTAACTGGGGGCACTTATGGGGGTCATTATTCTAACTGGGGGCACTAATGGGGGTCATTATTCTAACTGGGGCACTAATGGGGGTCATTATTCTAAACTGGGGGCACTAATGGGGGTCATTTTTCTAACAGGGGGCACTTATGGGGGACATTTTTCTAACTGGGGGCACTAATGGGGGTCATTATTCTAACTGGGGGCACTTATGGGGGTCATTATTCTAACTGGGGGCACTAATGGGGGTCATTATTCTAACTGGGGGCACTAATGGGGGTCATTATTCTAACTGGGGGCACTAATGGGGGTCATTATTCTAACTGGGGGCATTTATGCGGGGGCATTATTTTTACTGGGGTGCACTAATGGAACCATTACTCTTACTAGGGGTCATTAATACTGGGGTGCACTAATGCGGACATTACTGTTACTGGGGGCAGTATTAATTCTGGGGGGCGCTAATGCGGGCATTAATATTATTCCGAGCCACAGTATGACAGCAACTTAACGCCCTGTGTTAAGAGACGCCCCTACAACAACACACACCCCCTTGGGGTGTGGCTTAACTTGGCCGGTATTTTTTGGCGGGAAAGGTGGCAACCCTATTTAAAGGGGATGTCTGGAAGTTTAACAAATGAAAATAGCTGCAGAGGAAATGTTAAAAAAAAAAAAAAAAAAAAAAAACAACAAAAAACATTACTCACACGTTAAATTCTCTGCAGCTCCAGCAGTGACGGCCTTGGCGGTTTTATTTTCAATGTGAGATTAGTTGCTGTGAGGACACATGACCCCTGTATCCAATCTTTGGCTTCAGCAGTGGAGGCCAGTGATTGGTTGCAGTGGTCATGTGCCGAAACGGCACCTCATCCTTCGAGCATCGGGACCGGAGCCGCAAGGGAACAGGTTTAATGTGTTTTTTTTTTTTTTTTTTGTGCATTTTATAACATTTCCTGCAGTTCGTTTATTTGAACAATCCCTCTAAATGATTTATCAGGTCAAGAGGAAGCCACCGCTCGCCGACGCCATGCCTCCTTGTCCTGATGTTCAGCCTTCCAGGGGGACGCCATGTCTGGCTCAGTCTCTCTACCACAATCTTAATACTCGGTTATAATGGGCCAAATATCTTGAATGGTAATGTGCTCCCTGCCAGTCACCTGAGATCTTTCACCATCCTTGTCTCGGCCCATCCAGCAATAACAGAACGGCAGCCAAGAAACCTTCAGCATGTGTGTTTGATAAAGCAGGAATACATAAATTAGCATTTCATACTTTAATTACGAGACCTCAGTAAATCGACTCGTATGTCGGCCCTGTCTTTTTTTTTTTTTTTTCTCTCGTTTTGTGCAACCTGTCAATATTATATAAAATAGACTTAACGGGTCCTCATCTGTACATCGACATTATCTGGAAAATAATGAATACTGGTAATTGATTGACAAGCTCTGATTGCATTATTAAAGAGGACCTCTCCCCGCTCCTGACATGTCTGGTTTAATAGCTTCACGCATTCCCCATGTAATACCAATTCTGGAGCCTCTATTCTTATGTCTGTATGTTGTGCCGTTCCTTTATTATTCCTTCTAGAAGTTATGAATGAATTGCTAGCAGTCTGCAGTAAGGGTACAGAGGGGAGGTAACCAGTTGGGGGGGTGTCCCTGCACAGTCTGAAGATGGCAGCACTGATTGGATAGAGTCAGTCTGTGCAGGGACACCCCCCAACTGGTCACCTCCCCTCTGTACCCTTACTGCAGACTGCTAGCAATTCATTCATAACTTCTAGAAGGAATAATAAAGGAACGGCACAACATACAGACATAAGAATAGAGGCTCCAGAATTGGTATTACATGGGGAATGCGTGAAGCTATTAAACCAGACATGTCAGGAGCGGTGATCTGCAGATTTCAATGTGACTGGCCAACTATCTAATGTGTTTGAAATGCTGAGAAAAATGATGTTTTAACATATGCAAATGAGCCTCTAGGAGCAACGGGGGTGTTACCATTACACCTAGAGGCTCTGCTCTCTCTGCGACTGCCGTATCCTCTGCACTTTGAGTGACAGGAGCAGGTGTGATGACATATACACTGCCTGTCAATCAAAGTGCAGAAGGAACAGCAGTTGCAGAGAGAGCAGAGCCTCTAGGTGTAATGGTAACGCCCCCGTTGCTCCTAGAGGCTCATTTGCATACATTAAAACATCACTTTTCTCAGTAATGCGGACACATATGAACATGGGACCAACACAGATGTCTTCAGCTGCCAAGTGCACATGTAACAGGTCAGCCAGTGTCATAGGGACAAAACTGCTGACAGATGCCCTTTAAAAGGATTGTCCAAGACCCTCCAGCTGTTACAAAACTACAACTCCCAGCATGCCCTAATAGCTGTAAGACTGTCCGCGCATGCTGGGAGTTGTAGTTTTTCAACAGCTGGAGGGCCGCAGGTTGAGCATCCCTGTTATAAAAGCATCTTTTCTTGTGTGATGTGAGTCTGTTATTCCTCCTGGAAATGTATAAATAAATTTACAGCTGGGTGTTTTTTCGCCCTTTTCAGTAGATGACAGTACTGTGACACTCTCTGCACTACTGAGGGAGGGTCAGGGTGATAAGGGGAACGTTAGGGCGTCTTCATACGCTGCAGATTTTGTTGCAGATAATTCCGCGACTGACAGTCAGTTCTATTCATTTCAATTGGGGGCGAAAGCCCGTGGATTTCAGTAAGCCCCATTCAGTTGAATGGAACTGATTTTCAGTAATTTTTTCCGCAGCGTGTAGGCCAGTTGTCCGTTTATTCGCACATTTCCAGGAGGAATAACAGAGGGACAGCATGCTAAATGCTGAACGGCAAAGTAATGCAATACAGTTGAACAAAAGGCGAATAGAAGATGCCATCTTCTCGAGATCTGAATGCTTTCGGAGAGGAGAAGTGAACGGTACCCGATAAAAAATTGAAATATCAATGCAGTGAAGGCTGGAAATGCAAAGATAAATGCGCACTCAGGTTGTCGTCCCATGCCGCCATATAAGCCGCCTCCATGTGCTGTATGTGTGTACCATCTCCGTGATATCTGCCTGTAGATGCCGATAAGGCAGATGTCACAAAAAGCCTCACTTTATGACTCCTAAGAAGACTTCTCAAATAATAACGTTTTGTTCTGTGATTAAAGTCTTTTGCTTTTTTTTGCTTTTCTGGGCATCCCCCCCCACCCCCACCCCGAACAGACATACAAAAAGACCCCCATACAAAACCTGTAGCCTCCAGCAGTGATTAGCACAGGGCTCAGGCCGCCTGCAGTTCTTCCCTTGACTTACCAGGCAGCGAGGCCTGGAGAATATCAAAGCTGCTCTATTAGATAAGCAGATAGCCCTTTCTTAGTTAGATAATCTCTCTGGCTTGATTCCTTCTCTGAAAAAAAAAAAAAAAAGGTTCAGATAGAGACGTAGAGCGGAGATAAAAAAAAAAAAATTACAACTATTACGGTAAGTTCTGCTCCATCAGATCCACGCCTGGAGAAGATGCTTTTTCTTCTGATAAAAAGCTCAGATCCTGATGAGATACTACGAGGCGGACCGCAAAGGCTTCTCCGCTAATTACTCCTCCTTCAGGAGCCGGCCTCCTGCCAGACTTTCTGTCGGGGACGGGATGGTGACAGAGAAGACGTTGGTTAGCGGCTCAGGCGGCAGAGTACGGACACGTAGGTGCGTATTAGATTTTATTAGTGATATATTGATTATTTGTATACCGCCATCTCTGTACTGCCAGGGGCGGAGTGGGAACTTAAAGTGGCCCTGGAAAAAAGTACTAAAAGTGGCCCCCGTTTTGTAGTCGGGTCCAAGTTGACGGAAGGCAGGGCCGGTAATACCATATTGTGGCTCATTATACCGCCCCAACAGAGCCAAATACCACAGTCCATCACATTATACTGCCAGCAGCACAAAATACATCCCCAAAAACTTACACTGGCGGCTGAGAGGAGGGCTCAGGCGGCCCCCCCCCCCCCCCCAAATGCTGCAGTACCTCACAGTCCCCAAATAATACTGCTATATAACAGTACCAGCCACAATAATACTCTGCTCTACAATAAAGAACCTGCCTTAGGCTTCATTCACACATCCGTATTTTGTATCCGCATCTGTTCCCGCAATTTCGGACAATTATTCGGATCCATTCATTTCAATGGGTCCCGAAAAAATGCAGACAGTACACCGTGTGCTGTCCGCATCCGTGTGTCCGTTCCGACTGTCCGCATAAAGAAATCCTCCTGTCCTACTTCTATCCCGGTCCGTCGCTCAATGCAAGTCTATGGAACCTCCAAAAATGCGGAAGACATGCAGAAAGGCATCCACATGTCATACGCATTTGCGGATTTTGTTCCAGGAGGGTAGAAAAAAAAAAAAAGATTTGATTCCTCCTTACGTTTTTTTGCAAATCCGTTTTTTGCGAATGACATACGGATACATCCTTTCCGTTTTTTGCGGAACAACGGATCCGCAAAAAAATGAACTGTTTTCCAGGATGTGCACAGATACGGACGTGTGAATGAAGCCTTAGGCTACTTTCACATCTGCCTTTTTGCTGGATCCATCATGGATTAGCAAAAACGCTTCCGTCACCATAATATAACCGTCTGCGTCCATTCTGAACCGATCCGGTTGTATTATCTCTAAAACGGCCATGACGGACCCGTCTCTAAAACCATTGCAAGTCATGGGGGGAAGGATCCCTTTTCTTTTGTGTCCGAGAAAACGAATTCGTCCTGTCTGTGATGGGGACGCAACCAAACGGATTGGAATACATTCTGGAGCACTCCTTTTCATTCAGTTCAGTTTTGTCCCCATTGACAGTGAATGGGGACAAAACTGAAGCGTTTTCCCCCGCTATTGAAATTCTATGACGGGACTCAATAGCGGAAAGGGAAAGTGCAAGTGTGAAAGTAGCCTTACCAATGCCCATGTGATATTGCCAGCCATATCAGCGCCACACATTATTTAAAATTCTTTAGGAAATGTGGGAAATCACTTTGGACACTGTATGGGCAGTATTAATTTGGCACTGGAATTTATTTGTATAGTATATACTGGTACATTATATATATATATATATATATATGAGAGAGAGAGAGAGAGAGATAGGGTTACGTCCAAACTGCTGGCACTCCTTACTTTGACCGCGGTTTGTGCTGCCCTGGACTTTGCTGCTGTGGATATATATATATATGTATATATATGTATATATATATATATATATATATATATATATATATATATATACATACTAGCAGAAGGATGGGTGGTCTGAATTACAGGTCGATACCATGATAATTTATGAGGAAACACAGTGGGTAGCAGTGGAAGAAACCATCTTTTATTACTACTGAACGGTAAATATGCGAAATTTACATTATATGAGGTAATGATTGATGATGAATTAGTCTAAAACATAAGGTATATTTATGGTAACCGGAATACCCCTTTAACAGTGTCATCCACAGAGCTCTGCCCCTTTAAAGCAGACATACAGCAATGTAGGAAAATGGCTGAGTTGTTATGGAAAACTGGTGTGGAGACTAACTGCCTGTGAGCTTCTATTGGCTGATAAGGGTCATGTGACCAGGCTGCTATTGGCTAATGCATTTTTTGGGAATATCTCAGGAACAGTACGTCCTGGAGAGCTGAGACTCGTTCTAAAACATTCCCGGACACTTGATGTACATGTGTGCCAAATTTCGTGATTGTAGCTGCGACAGTGCGGATTCCTTTAGCGGACATACATACACACACACATACACCAGCTTTAGTAACCATTGGGTGTCATTATTATTTGGGGCACTACATTTTTTTCATGTTTTTTTTTTTTTTTTTTTTTTATCAAGCAGCATTTTTGTGGTGTTTTAAGATGTTTTTTCTTTTTCTTTTTTTTTTTAGCCATAGAGATGTGAAAAAAAAATGCCACACTCACAGCATTTTTTGTGATTAGAAAAAATGACCAAGGGGAAAAAAAAATCTTGTGAAACTATAATAAAAATTCTGTGCAAACAAAAAAAAGTGTCACACCAGCCTTATGGAGTTGTTATTTGGGGACTATATGGCCGTATTATTATATTAACGGTAAAAGTTAAAGGGGTTGTACGGGTTCAGAGCTGAAACCGGACATACCCTCAATTTCACCCAGGCAGCCTGCCTGATGTTAGCATCAAAGTATCCTCCGATGCCCTCCTTTGCCCTGCGCTAAATCGCACAGGGCAAAGGCATTTTGCCCAGTTCAGGTGATGAATCGGGGCTCTGCCAGGCGGAGGCTTCCCACCCAGCAGTGAGCCCGGTGACGTCACGGCAGTGTGTTATTGTAAACAGAAGAGCCCTTGCCCTGCGCGATCCAGCGTAGGGCATCGGAGCTAACATCAGGTGGGCTGCCTGGGTGAATTTAAAGGGGTATTCTCATCTTGGACAATGGGGGCATATCGCTAGGATATGCCCCCATTGTCCTATAGGTGCGGGTCCCGCCGCTGGGACCCGCACCTATATCGAGAACGGGGCCCCCGAAGTGAAGAAGTGCGTACCGCGCAAGCGCGGCCCGCTCTCCATTCACTTCTATGGGGCCGCCGCAAATAGCCGTGCGCTGGCTCGGCTATCTCCGTCGGCTCCATAGAAATGAATGGGAGCGCACTGCGCATGCACGGCCACCGCTCCCATTCATTTCTATGGAGCCGAAGGAGATAGCCGAGCCAGCGCTCGGCTATTTCCGGTGGCCCCATAGAAGTGAATGGAGAGCGGGCCGTGCTTGCGCGGTGCGCACTTCTTCACTTTGGGGGCCCCGTTCTCGTTATAGGTGCGGGTCCCAGCGGCGGGACCCGCACCTATAGGACAATGGGGGCATATCCTAGCGATATGCACCCATTGTCCAAGATGAGAATACCCCTTTAAGGGTATGTCCGGGTTCAGCTCTTCACCCCTTTAAGTGTTACCAAATCCACAAAAAGCGGTACCTAATTTATAGGGTTTGGTTATAGGGCTGTGAAGCGTCTTCGGAGTCGTTGTATGCACAGCCCGCTATCATTAAACACACATAAAACAATACTGTGAATATATGACTGATATTATTAATATGGGATGTATTTATTTTCTGCAGTCTGAAGCCTTGTGACAGCCTCGGGTGTGAAGATCATAATTCACTTGGTGAGTCTCCGGCCCACAATTAGATGGGATATTTTTCATGGCAGCTTATCTTTCCAGTAGGAGAGATCCTGGTGGTTGGAGCAGCACAAATCTTTACTAATTAGTTTTCACAGTTCTTTGTAACTGCTTTAAAATAATAACTTTCCTTGTCAGAGGAAGCCTTGTGCCGTGGATATTCCACCGTCCGGCCTTCTGCCGCTGCTGCTCGGAGGAGTCGTGTACTGGATTTCCTGTCCATTAAGATATTTCGTTGACGCTGCCCTTGGCAAGGCAGGTGCTGGCCATTAGTAATGCGAAAAACAGGTCTAATGCATCAGCATCAGGACATTAGGGGCTGTGACTGCTGATGTTTTGTCCATTATATTGTGTAATACTATTAGGGCCGTTCAAGAGTCAGACCGGTAAATAAATGTGTGTTTGTACAGTACATATCTATATATGTAAATACATTTTATGAGCGGCACAGCCCAAAAACACTATAAAATATCCAAAAAGTTGCATTTAAAAAAAAAAAAAAAAACTTGAAAAGTTTTGCTTGAAAATGGCTGCCTTGAGCACTTGAAAGGTTTCTGACAGTGGGTGAATAAAATCTTTATGTATATTGGGATCTCTTTACATAGACTGTGAGGTGCAGGCACGAAACAAACTATAAGGATGCAATGTTGAGGGGTTGTGCTAAGTTTTAAAGTTATTCCCTATCCAAAAGGTAGGGGATAACTAACTGATCGTTGAGGGTCCAGTCACTGGGACCCCCACCAACCCTCGTTCCTCCCCGTACTGATGGATTGTCAGGCCCACATGAGCCCTCTCCATTCATTCTCTATGGGTCTGCTGCAGGTAGCAGAGTACAACTCTCGGCTAAGGCCAGGGGCGGACTGGAAACTTAAAGAAGAACTCCCGCAAAAATTTTTATTCTCTGACCTGTTAGAAAGTTGCATGATGTAATCTATAATAAATGCAATCTTCTTATCAGAGACTGTATTTGTGAGTTATCCCCTCTCTTCTAATTGTAGCTGTGTCATGTGACCAACTCCCTGACCTCCAACTGACCCAGGACAGGAAGCCAGTTACTTCTCTATTCATTCCTATGAGACTCAAAGTGAGGCTCCCATAGGAATGCATAGTGAACTAGACTTCCTGTCCACACATAAGATGCTGTGTTATCTGGTGAGTCTGATTGCTGGTCACATGACACAGATGAGAAACATCAGGGAGGTATAACTCACAAATACAGACACTGGTAAGTAAATGACATTCACTACAGATTACATCATGTACATTTCTAGCAGGACATGGAATAACATTTTTTTGCCGGAGTTCTTCTTTAAAGTGGCCCTGGGAAAAAAAAAACTAAAAGTGGGCCCATTTTGTAGGCAGGTCCAAATTAACAGAAGGTGGGGTGACACCAAGTAGACGGGGTCAACAATACCATAATGCAAAATACCATTCCAGCACAACCAAATAGCACAGTGTAGCACAATATACTTCCCAAAAAGCTGGCCCTCCAGCGGTCTATGGAACAAGGTCCTAGGAGGTGAGGTGCGGGCCACAGCAGTTGAATTCAGGAGGGCATGTGCGGTCACTGGCGGGGTACATGAGTACCTAACTCTTACAGCATTAATTACTGTTGAGAGCTCGTTATGTACCCGGTCAGCAGCAGAGAGGAGGACTTGGGTGGCCACCTGGGGCATTGGCCCACCGGGAAATTTCCCTGTAGGGTCCATGGCCAATTCGCCCTTGGCTGAGGCTACTTTCACACTCACCGTAGCCTTTTCCGGCAGTGGAACAGCCTTCCAGGTCCACCGTACAGCCAGAAGTACGCTCCGGCTCCATTCTCTATAATGGGGGCGGGCCGGAGGTCCGGCTGCAGCACAGCAAACATGCCGAGAAGAGGCAGCACGGTGGACTTGCGGTAGCACAGATCAGGCAGGCTGTTCCCCTGCCAGAAAAGGCTACCGCGAGTGTAGCCTTATTCCAGTGGTCCCATCAAGGGGAATGGGGCCCCCTGTTCTCAGGATCGGTGGTGTCCCAGCAGTTAGACTCACACCTGGCACCTGTGCTGTGGACAGAGGATAACGTCAAAATTTAGCACAACTCCTTTAAAGGGGTTTTCCAGGATTTTCCTCAGGATAGGTCATCGGTATCTGATCGGTGGGGGTCTGACACCTGGGATCCCCGCCGAACATCTTCTCCCCGCTCACCAAGCACAGCGCCGTACATTGTATAGTGGTCGTGCTTGGTATCGCGCTCAGTACCATTCACTTGAATGGGGCTGAGCCGATCCTAGGCCACGTGGCCAATGAACGTGACATCACTGGCCTAGGAAAAGGTAAGAGAAGGCAGCGGCGTTCTCAAACAGTTGATCGGCGGGAGTCCCGGGTGTAGGACCCCCACCAATCAGATACTGATGACCTATCCTGAGGATAGGTCATCAGTAGTAAAATCCCGGAAAACCCCTGTAATTTGTATTTCATTTAGTATTTTATATTTTGCAATGTCTTTTAACAGTTTTTCTATTTTTCAGAGCTCTACATCGTGCCATCCCTCCATTATTCCTCCTGGAAATGTAAGCATAAAGTGGCCGCGGGGTGTCACCCTTCCCGTCCCTACCCTGTTTGATAATCCGGCACCTGTCAAGACTAATTGAATCCATATAGAGGTAAACTAATAGTAATTATCATTTTTATTTGTAAAGATGAAACATAACAATATACATAGTAATACTATTAAAGGGGTTGTCTCATCTTAGACAATGGGGGCATATCACTTGGACCACCGCTGGGACCCGCACCTATATCGAGATCGGAGGGGGGAGCGCTGTGCCTGGAGGACCCCAGGTTTCCCGGGGTCCGTCCACCACCAGACGCAGCTCCCCCGCTGCTCCCATAGAAATGAATGGGAGCGCACTGCGCATGCGCGGCCACCGCTCCCATTCATTTCTATGTAGCCAGCGCACGGCTATTTTCGCCGGCCCCATAGAAGTGGATGGAGTGCGGCTGTGCATGCGCAGTGCGCCCTCCTTCACTTTGGGGGCTCTGTTCTCGATATAGGTGCGGGTCCCAGTGGTGGGACCCGCACCTATAAGACAATGGGGGCATATCCTAGCGATACGCCCCCATTGTCTAAGATGAGAATAACCCTTTAATTATTATTTGCCGTCTCCTTCAGTACGTGTGAGCGCAGGAATCAGCGTCACAAACGCATTTGCTTTCCCATTCTTTCCCGTTTCCGTGCTCTGCCGTCTCTTCTTTCTCTCAGGATTCCGCTAACTGCCAAATTCCCGTCAATTTATTCAAAGCCTATTGATGGAAATTCCACAGTTTTTTGTTTTGTTTATGCTAATGAAAAACCTCCTGATTCTTGACAACCCAAAGTGAAAAGTCTTCTGCGTGAAAATGAGCTCCAGCTGTAAAAATGTATTTAATAAAAGCTTTAATGGAGCAAAATATAAAAAGCTCGAACCGCGTTAGAATATGTTCGGAAGTTTTTGAGCGAGGTGATGCCCTACACTAACAGACATAGTGGGACGCCGAGAATTAAGTCATGTGACTCAGGTGCCGCAACTATTCTATATATAGGTATACAGTAGGGCTGCAGCTATCGACTATCCCCCCCCCCCCAGCGCCACCAGCTTCCCCCACCAGCTTGCCCCCTGCGCCATCAGCTTTCCCCCAGTTCCATCAGCTGCCACCAGCTTGTCCCCCTGTGCCATCAGGTGCCACCAGCTTGCCCCCCAGCGCCATCAGCTGTCCCCCAGTGCCATCAGCTGCCACCAGCTTGCTCCCCAGTGCCACCAGCTTGCCCCCCAGTGCCATCAGCTGCCCCCAGCGCCTCCATCTCCCCCTACTAGCCATGTCCCCAGCTCCAGTGAAATAGAATACTTACCTCTCCTGTAGAGGCGCCACTCCACAGCTCTTCTCCGCGCAGAGTCAGGTCATATAACCTGACAATGTGTCAGAATACAGTGCAGCACGTGGGCTGGGGGGTGACCACGGAGGGGTGAGTACAGGCCCAAATCATGTTACTACCACTACCGTGTTTAACAGATGGGGTGAAGGTTTTATTCTGGAATGCAGAGTTTTCCTGTCTCCAAACATAACACTTCTCTTTTAAACCAAAAGGTTCCATTTTGTTGTCATCCATCCACAAAACTTTGTTCCAATCGCTTTCTGGATTGCAAACTGCAGACGAGCAGCAATGTTCTTTTTGACATTTGCTGTCTTGCCGTGCACACCATTGTTGTTCAGTGTCCTCCTGTTGGTGGACTCATGGACACTAACATTAGCTAATGTGAGAAAGGCCTTTAGTTGCTTAGAGGTTACCTTGGGATCCTTTGTGACCTTGAGGCCTATTATTATACACTTGATGTGTTCTTGTTGTGATCTTTGTTGATCGACCACTCCTAGCGAGGGTATTAATGGTCTTGAACTTCCCACATTTGTACACAATCTGTCTGACAGGGGATTGGGGAAGCTGAAACTCTTTAGAGATGGTGTTGTAACCTTTCCCATCCTGATGAGCATCAACAACCCTTCTCCTGATGTCCTCAGAAATCTCCTTTGTTTTTTAATTTAAAAAACCTACAAAAAGGAGCCAGACCACATATAACAGTTCCAATATTTTAATAATTAACAAAATAATAAATGTCATAAAACCAAGTGCAGGACTGAAAGTGACATCCCACAAGAGGAGGCACTAAGGGATCAGTGTAAAAAATGTCAATATGGAAAATCACATGATAAAGTGCAAGTGCAAAACATAAATGCAGTTGATAAATAGGACAAAAACACATACCCATGAATGCCTTCTCAGGGATGACACCAGCGCCACTCCTAGCGAGGGTACTAATGGTCTTGAATTTCCCACCTTTGTACACAATCTGTCTGACAGGGGATTTGGAGAGTTGAAACTCTTTAGAGATGGTTTTGTAACCTTTCCCATCGTCATGAGCATCAACAACCCTTCTCATGAGGTCTGATAATAAAACAGACCATCCAATCATCCGATTGTCATCCCGCTGATTGAAAACACCCGACTGTAATGTCATCTTTATATTATCGGCTAACCCTAAAGGTCCACACATACTTTTACCGCTTGCAGACATTCGATGTCGTATTATATTCCTCAATAAATAAATATCCAAATATGGTTATCTTTATCTACTTTTAGGCCTTTTGTCAAAATCTGATGTAGTTTTGGGTCAAATTTATGCAGAAACATAGAACATTCGAAAGGGTTCACAAAGTTTCAAGCACCGCCGTATATGGTTTAGTTGCACTATAACTGGAGGGTGATGAGCGGCCTATTGCTGCTGCTGGATCGATGCTGTAGATCTAAGCAAAATCTGTTGTTGGCAGCGCCACAAGCGTTAATCTCCTGTCTGTTTACATGCATCAAAAGTAGGAGGATTTCAATCATCTTTTCTGAGGGATCTGATAAGAGAGAAAATGCCGCCCACAACTCCACAAGTACCTTCCCAAACAAATAATTTAATTGCTTCAGCATTATCTAGCCCTAATCATTCTTAGCCTAATTACCATTCATCTCCAGTTGGTGTGTGCAGCGATTCACTGGTTATTGTTTGTAATCTTTTAATTTCTCATTTAAAAAAAAAAAAAAAAAAAAAAACATTCTGCAAGCCGTACGTAGTGAGCTTTAATCCGCCGAATGAGCCAAAGTCGGACAGCGGAATAGGAAATCCTTCAGACAATATTTTTGGTTTATATAATGCTGTCACTCAATGTGTAATTAAAAGTTGCGCGCTTGTTGTTTTATCTGTCAGCATTTTCATATGAATGGCGCGTAAATTAATTACTAAAAAGTAAATACATTATATATCAAAACACTTTTTCTTGGAACAAATAGAAACAGGGAACAAAAGACTTAATAAACCTTCCGGAAAGATGAACAATTCGCTGGCTGGTTTTGTGCGTATCTTGTTTTGTTTTTGTTTTTTTAGATTTTTTTTTTTTTCTTTTAGTATTTGTTGAATTTTACATTTGAATCTTTCTGTTGGCGAGCGTGAAAATGTGCAGAAATGAAAGACATCAAGGGATGCGTGGACCCGGAATCTGCAGTAATGGGTTTTCTGGAGGGGAAAAAAAATGCTTTGGGTCTTCTAAGAATGGGTTTAAGAGAAAGAAGAGATTATTGTGGGTGTTGTGTCCTATTATTCTACCAGTATTTTCTGTATCTTACGCATAGACAAGCTTTGCTTGGTGTATATGATGGTGCGGTGGAAAAGCAGGTGCTCTATTTTTACGGTGCTTTCATGGTTTGCTATTTCCTTGCAGTTACTTCTCGGCCAAGCATGCATGTATTTTTTTAAATTGGGTCTTTTTTATTTATTTTTTTTAAATGAGGTCTTTATTATGAGCATGCATGTATTTTTTTTTTTTAAATTAGGTCTTTTTTATTTATTTTGTTAAATTAAGTATTTTTAATGAGCATACATGTATTTTTTAAATTAGGTCTTTTTTATTTTTTTAAATTAGGTCTTTTTTATGAGCATGCATGTATTTTTTTAATTAGATCTTTTTTATTTTTATTTTTTAATTAGGTCTTTTTAAATTAGGTCTTTTTTATTTTTTTTTAAATTAGGTCTTTTTTATGAGCATGCATGTATTTTTTTAAATGAGGTCTTTTTTATGAGGATGCATGTATTTTTATAATTAGGTCTTTTTTTATTTTTTAAATTAGGTCTTTTATTTTTTTTAATTAGGTCTTTTTTATGAGGATGCATGTATTTTTTTAAATTAGCTATTTTTTATTTTTTTATTAGGTCTTTTTATGAGGATGCATGTATTTTTTAATTAGATCTTTTTTATTTTTTTTTAATTAGGTCTTTTTAAATTAGGTCTTTTTTATTTTTTTTAATTAGGTCTTTTTTATGAGCATGCATGTATTTTTTAAATGAGGTTTTTTTTAATTTATTTTTTTTAATTATTATTTTTTTTAATTATGTGTTTTTTATGAGCATGCATGTATTTTGCATGGATTAAGACACTCCAGACACCTCTGTCCCTTCCAGGCTTTTCTGGCAGCAGCATATTTCCTTGAGAAGAAAAAAAGGACTGGACATGTTGAAATCCATCTGCTCAGTCCTCTTTCCCTACATCTGCCACCGCCCCCCGGACACCCATACAAATTAGATGGACCGGTTGGTTCTGCTAAAGTCGGTGGGCTCAGCACACATTTACCTACCTACTGTGAGCTCCTCTGGGGCAGGGACTAATGTGACTGTTTCTAGCCTTTGCTAGAATTTGCTGCGGTTAGGCTCGGTTTACTCTGTATTTTTGGATATTTTTTTATATTTTTGGATAATTTTTGCTTGATTTATGCTTTCTTTTACACAATATATTTGCTCCAGTTCTCCGGTATTTTGCATCTCACTCCGATTCGAAGCCAGACAGTTTTTGGAAATAAAATATGGACCTTATTTTCTAACGTCTTTCCACTTCTTTAACATCTTCATTGGCCTCTGCTCGGACCAGCATACTTAGGTTCCAGCAAGTTTTTTTTTTTTTTTTCTTTAAATGTGCTATTAATTTGCAGAACAAAAAAAAAATCTCTTATTTTCCCTAAACAGCAAAAAGACAGATTGTGATGTGACCACAAAATGATTTGTAGGAAGTTGAGAGATTTACAGACTTGGACACCGGGACGCTAGAAATGGAGACAGGACCAAACCCGGTAAGTCGTGTCATGCATCTGCTTGTTTGTTTTTTGCAACTTTTGGCTTCATGCACACAATCATATTTTTCATCCCTGTGCACCCTGACCCATCAGTTCTATGGGGCCGTGCACACATCTGTATATTTTTATGCGGATCCGTGAGGTCCATTTCGCATTACAGACAAGAATAGCCCTTCCTATTGATGAGAGTGCGAATAGAAAGTAGAACAGAAAGTATCTAAATTTTGCAGATCCATTCTTTACGGACACGGCTGTGTATGATACCTTTAAGAGGTTTTCCTGGGAGTTAACTACTGACCTGTCCTCAGGATAGGTCATCAGTATCTGATCGGTGGGGGTCCGACACCTGGGACCCCACCGACCAGCTGTTTGAGAAGGTACTGGGGCTCCTGTGAGCGCTTGTATAGTGGTTGTGCTTGGTATCGCGCTCAGCCCTATTCACTTGAATGGGGCTGAGCTGCTCCTAGGTCACGTGACCGATGAACGTGACATCACTGTCCTAGGAAAAGCTGAGAAAAGGCCTCAGCGCTCACAGGAGTGCCGGTGCCTTCTCAAACAGCTGATCGGCGGGGGTCCCGGCTGTCGGACCCCCACCGATCAGATACCGATGACCTAACCTGAGGATAGGTCATCAGTTGTAAACTCCCGGAAAACCCCTTTAACGCCCTATTACTCCAATAGATAACTGCTAAGATGATCAGTAAAGAGCATGTGTAGTAACGTGATATTACATCATCTGGCAGTGTAATACTGCCACGATGGACAAGCAAGCGTTCGTTCATCCGGTAATCCGGATCTTTTAACATGTTTGCTGGAGGCAAATCGCGCCGTGTAATAGACGCTCCACTGCCAGGTAACAATGATAGGTATAGGGACGAGCAATGGCATTAACGATCGCTCATCCCCCTATTGAGGAGGAGATCAATGCATGTAATAGCAGCGGTCTCCTCCTCTAGCAAGCAGCTGGTTGACGGAAAGGAACGCTTCCCTCCCGACAATCTCCTGGCTGATCTGTCAGTGTAATAAGGGCATTTAGTTGGAGGAACCTTTGTAGATGAGAGCGGATGAGCCTTACGATTGTGGGGAAGGAAGCGTTCCTTCCCGACAATCGCTTGCTCATCAGTGAAGGATAAAGCTAGCTTTACATGTAGCGATCCCCTCCACAGTACGGGGAGCAATAAACACTAATGCCATCGCTCGTCCTTATATTGAGGAGATTGCTGCATGTAATAGCAGCGGTCTCGTCCTCTAGCAAGCAGATGATTGACGGGAGGGAACGCTGTTCTGTCAGTCTAATAGGGCCTTTAGATTGATAACCTTTGTAGACATCTAAGGGCTGTATTAGACCAGCAGATGAGCCTTACGAATGTTGGGAAGGAAGTGTTCTTTCCCGGCAATCGTCTGCTCGTCAGTGAAGGAGAAAGGTAGATTTACATGCAACGATCCCCTCCACAGTACGGGGAGCAATGATCGCCAATGCCATCGCTTGTCCCCGTACAGAACCGTTGTGCACGACGGGCTTTTAGTCTCCTGATAATAAAGGGGTCCTCTAACAGTGACCTCCTCTGTGATGTCCATGTCCTAAGACCATTTCCAATTTAAATGCATTGGAGCAATAATCATGGTTACAAAGGACACATAACCTTTGACTGTTACAATCCGCGTACATTGTATGTATTTGATCTTACGTCCCGTAATACTCATTAAAAGCATTAATCTTCTGCCCCCTTCTTGTTAGTATAAAACTTCCAGAGCTGCTCCAGGGTGAGTTATGTGAAGGCCGTGAACTCTGAATGTATTCAGAATAATATTTATTGCAATAAACTTATCTTTAGTAGGAAAATGAAGTCTCTGAACATTTACCACCCAGGATATGATGAATTCCAGGGAATATCCCCCTCATTTCTATAAATTCCTTTCCTTCTGCAGTCGATGGGCTTTTGCCTCATTCACTTCTTTGATGACACCCGTGACAAGATGGTCGGTGGCGTGTGTCATCTGTATTCCATGGGCACGGCTGAAAATTAATTTCCAGAGCATCGCCTACCAATGGTCCATGAAAACTACGGACTTAGCACTGATAGCCTCCGTGTTGTGTTTGTGGCTTTTACAGACCTGTGGAAAACCCGTGATGTGTGTGACTGCACATAATTAAATTCAATGGATGCAGAGACCACGGGCACTGATGTGAAAGAGGCCTTAGGGCTCATGCACACGAATGTATTTTCTTTCCGTGTCCTTTCCGGGTTTTTTTGGCGGACCTTATACGGAACCATTCATTTCAATGGGTCCGCAAAAACAAAACAAAACGGAAGGTACTCCGCGTGCATTCCGTTTCCGTATGTCCGTATTTCCGTTCCGCAAAAAAAATAGAACATGTCCTATTATTGTCCGCATCACGGATAAGGATAGGACTGTTCTATTAGGGGCCGGCTGTTCCGTTCCGCAAAATACGGAATGCACACGGACGTCATCCGTATTTTCTGCGGATCCGTTTTTTCATACGGTCGTGTGCATGAGGCCTTAAAGTGTAACTGTCATATTTTTTTATTTGCTAGTTTAATAGAGCTGGGCATGTATACCTGAGTTAGTCTGGCAATAATTGTCAAAAGATCTGTAATTACCTTATAATAACAGCTTTCATTAATGTCTGCTGTCCCTTTAAAGACTGTTGCTATGGCTCATCTAAGAAGACAGAGGGGCGGTCCTTTACACTTCATCCCTGCATTAGTCTCCAGAGTGAGGAGGCGTGTCTCTCAGTAATCCAATCTGATTGGCTGGCAGGGAGCTGCTGGCTACAGGAAGTGTGTATGTGAAGTGAGGGAAGGCAGCTTTAGCCTCAGAGAACTGGCAGAGGAGCCATCTTGAGAAGATCCTGGTATTGTAGAGGCTAAAACAGCCATAACTAAGGGAAAAACTGAAGGAAAACAGTGGTATGTGAGGAAACTAAAGATCGCTTCATGCATAATACTCATATGCTAAAATTGATATTTTTTTTATGAAAACATGCCAGTTACACTTTAAAGGAGCCGCCTCAACAAGACAACCCATATTTAAACCTTCCCCTGTGGTGTCCATATGTTCTAAAAGTTATATGGGCGTTGGTTTGCTTTGTAAGACCACATTTCACCATACATGAAATCAGAGGTCCTTCTCAATGGAGTCCCTTGTGATCAGCTGCAGTGTTAGGAAGATCTGCTCTGTTATTGCTCATTACTAGATTAGGCATTAGCTGGCTTTGTGGACGTCCGTTGTCCTTTAGATCTACACATATAGGAGAGCAGGTTGTCTAAAGCTCTCTTTAGATTTAGTTATAAATGGAAACCATGAAGCAGTGCTGAGTCCGTTGCACAACGCACAAGAGCAGCTCTCAGTGGACACCCATTGACCTACAATGGGGTCCATTGGGTTCTACTGAGGAGTCCATCAATTTGACACTACGGACTGCAGAATCTGCGATGGAGGCTCCTAACAAACCTTTGGATGCAGTCAACATAGTCTAAGGTGACATCACGACATCCTCTTATACCCAACGGGCATCACATTAAAAGCACATGATTAATATTGTATAGGTCCCCTTTGTTCCACATGAACTCTGCTGAGCTTTGGACTCCACAAGACCTCTGAAAGTGTCCTGTGGTATTTTGCACTAGGACGTTAGCAGAAGATCCTTTTAGGTCCTGTATTTTGAGGCCTCCATGGATCGGATGTGCATCAATGAAGCTTGGGCGGCCATGACCCCGTCACTGATTGTCCTTCCCTGGACCACTTTTGGTAGTTACTTACCACTCCATACAGGGAATATCCCACAAATCCGGCCATTTTGGAGATGCTCTGACCCAGTCATATAGTCATTAAAATTTGGCTCCAAATCCTTACACTTGGCCATTTTTCCTGCTTAAAGGGGTTCCCTGGGAATTAAGAAAATAAAAATACTTAAAGGGAACCTGTCATCTCCGAAACACCCCCTGAACTAGAGTAAGCGTTGTATAGTGTAAGTGATGCTGAATCTGAATATGTAAGTTTTATCTTCATACTCACTTCCATTCCGACGCTGTGCTCCCACAAACCTGCAGTAAAATGCACTGAGAGGACTCGTCTTTGAGTCCTCTCCATTATGTGAGTGAGCACTGGAGTCCAGTGAGTGCATTTTACTGCAGGTTTGTGGGAGCACAGCGTCAGAATGGAAGGGAGTATGAAGATAAAACTTACATATTCGGATTCAGCATCACTTACACTATACACCGATTACTCTAGTTCAGGGGGTGTTTTGGAGATGATAGGTTCCCTTTAAATATTACTTTATTATAAATATATTCCCAAATACTTTTCATTACTTATAATGGCTCTATTTGTCTGGGGAGCAATCATGAGAAACAAAATGGCCGCCGTCCTATTAGTACACACAGAACCTGTCCTAATCACACAGCAGGACAAGTTACTTCACCACACTGAGGTAAAGAGCTGCCTCATCCTCCTCTCTGCTCATCAGGGATTATGATTATGAATGGAGCAGATGTGGCTAATGAGTGCATTTTCCATCACCACAGTCTGTCCTGTCCGTCCTCTCTGTACTTCATGTCTCCTCATGATCTCCATTCCCACAGAAATTGAGCTGAAGTTCTTATCATCTGTATTCAGGATCATAATCCCTGACAAGCAGAGCAGAGAGGAGGATGAGGCAGCTCTTTACTGCCTCATCCTCCTGAAGTAACTTGTCCTCCTGTGTGATTAGGACGGGTTCTGTGTGTACTAATAGGACGGCGGCCATTTTGTTTCTCCTCATGATCGCTCCCCTGACATAAAGAGCTATTATAACTAATGAAAGGTATTTGGGAATATATTTATAACGAAGTAATATTTCAATATTTCCATTTTCTTAATTCCCGGAGAACCCCTTTAAAGAACCGACTCTTCACCTCCCGCCCAATTTATCCTACCCCTTAAAAGGTGGCATTGTCAGGAGATAACGGTGTTATTCTTTTTTTATTCTCACCCCCCTATATAAGTGAATAATAATAAAAGCAATCACAGAAGATAAAAACGAGAGCTTGCATCAATCAGACATGTTTAATCTCGTTCAAGAAGGTTCTCCCAATACGACGGGAGTCCATAGGTCATCCATGCGTGGGCAGAGGTCTCCATGACAGCGTGTCCTGCCTTGTAATGGATCAGTCCCGTTACACGGAGGTTGTCCTCTTCCGATGGCGCTCACCTCTTACACTGGTTCATGAAGCTTCGGGGACCACCAAGGAATTTGCGGAATCCGCTGCAGGGCAGGCGCGGCCGCGATCTCTCTATAAACGGGCCTCTTAGATGAACTGATCTTATAGGATCCGTATCTTCCTGACACCGAGCTCCTGTCACCAGCATGTCTGCCTGTTCACGGTCATTTTTCATTCGGAAATTGGCACCTGGGAGGGAGACATGTTATTTATGGCTCGGAGAGGACAGGATTGAGCTTGCTCAAGGCTGTGTACGCTATGTTGTTCTGTAATTAGTTTAGAATGTATTTACATCCAATGAGCGAGGAGCAAAGGTGCACCTTGTATGCAATGCATGTACTTAATTAAGAGAATTAAGCTTAATGGGCTTTCTGGCCTGCGCGGATACAGACAGTCTGCCTGGGACTGCAGCCTCCATGCCTTGCAGCTGGCTGGAACCGAGCCGTCCTATACCGCAAGTCTTGACGAGAATTTTTTGCCCTGAAATAAAAAAAAAAAAAGTTAACTCTTTCTCTGCTTTGACCCTGCAGAATACAAATGGTGGGGTTGCTATATATGAGATATGCATTATATGTGCTATGAATAGACCAGTAAATAGCTAACCTCCGGCACTCCAGCTATGATGACACTACGACTCCCAGCATGCTCCATTCATTTCTATGGAGCCAAGCAAGTGTACATCTTGGGAGTTGTAGTTTTACCACATCTGGAGCGCCGGAGGTTAGTCATCACAGGCCTCGACTGTAAGGATTTCAGGGCTATCAGCAGAAGTCTATCCAGGATACCCTTTACTCAGCATCACATTGATGGCAGCAAGGCACCAATGCAACTACTACATCTCCCAGTAAGTACATCTACAGGCCAAAAAAAATCAGTTTGGGACATTATTTGGTGTAATAACATCTTATTCATGGTCTGATGCCCTCTCCTGCCCCCTATCTCGGCGATCTCATTGCCTATACATATAAGACTGAATTCCCACTGCATATGCACGTGGATAGCTCCCTAATGTACCTATAGGTTCCCCAGTGTTGTACTGGTCTCTGTCAGGCTGGTATAGCTTGGTATAGCTTCTTTCAGCTCTTGCCCTATTCCACATGGAGGCTTCTTGCAAAAATAACCCAAATACATAGTGGATATGTATCTTTAACATGGAACCTGTTGGCAATGTGTGACTATACAGCAGAATCCTTCAAAGGTACATGTTTTTTGAATAGACTCTAATAGGCACAATATACAGGTGAAGCATTGGTTAACTTGAGACCAGCGGCACATTACAGAGGTTGTCTCACCTGGAACATTGGTGGCATATCATTAGGATATTGGTGACATATCGCTAGCACATTGGTGACATATCACTAGGACTTTGGTGACATATCACTAGGACATTGGTGACATATCACTAAGACATTGGTGACATATCACTAGGACATTGGTGACATATCACTAGGACATTGGTGACATATCACTACGACATTGGTGACATATCACTAGGACATTGGTGACATATAACTAGGACATTGGTGACATATAACTAGGACATTTGTGGTATATCTCTAGGACATTGGTGACATATAACTAGGACATTGGTGGCATATCGCTAGGACATTGGTGACATATTGCTAAGACATTGGTGGCATATCGCTAGGACATTGGTGGCATATCGCTAGGACATTGGTGGCATATCGCTAGGACATGGGTGGCATATCGCTAGGACATGGGTGGCATATCGCTAAGACATTGGTGACATATCGCTAGGACATTGGTGGCATATCGCTAGGACATTGGTGACATCGCTAGGACATTGGTGGCATATCACTAGGACATTGGTGACATATCGCTAGGACATTGGTGGCATATCGCTAAGACGTTGGTGGCATATCGCTAGGATATTGGTGGAATATCGCTAGGACATTGGCATATCACCTCTGGAACCTGCACCTATCTCTAGAACGGAGCGCCCAAAGTTCCGGGAGAGCGCAACACGCAAGTGCATCGCCCTCCATTAATTTTTATGGGACTGCAGAGAAGAGCCAAGCAGTGCACTCGGCCATTTTCAGAAGTCCCATAGAAATGAATGGAGAGTGCATCGCACAAGCGTGGCCAGCGCTCCAGTCACACTTATGGAACTGCCGGAAATAGCCTAGCACTCTGCTCGGCTATTTTCGTCATTTCCATAGAAATGAATGGAGGGTGTCTGTGCATGCACGGTGCGCTCTCTTCTCTTTAGGAGATTCTTTCTAGGGATAGGTGTGGGTTTTACATCTGGGACCAGCGCCTATCTGACATTGGTGGCCTCCAATGTTCCAGGTGCGGCAACCTGCAGATGTTTCCTTGACTTTCATTGGTTTTTAACACAAAAAAATCCCTCCGTCCATCCAGTTCTCCCTGTTATCCTGCAGTTTGATCCAGAGGAAGGCAAAAAAACCCTGTGAGGCAGAAGCCAATTTTCCTCACTTTAGGGGAAAAAATTCTTCCCGACTCCAATCAGACATCAGAATAACTCCCTGGATCAACGACCCCTCTCTAGTAACTATAACCTGTAATATTATTACCTCCAGAAATACATCCAGGCCCCTCCTGATCTCTTATAGTGAACTTACCATCACCACCTCCTCAGGGAGAGAGTTCCATAGTCTCACTGCTCTTACCGTAAAGAATCCTCTTCTATGTTTGTGTACAAACCTTCTTTCCTCCAGACGCAGAGGATGTCCCCTCGTCACAGTCACAGTCCTGGGGATAAATAGATGATGGGAGAGATCTCTGTACTGACCTCTGATATATTTATACATAGTTATTACATCTCTTTTGTTGTGTAAAAGGTGTTGTCCAGGATTTCACTATTCATGGAGAATACAAGCATTTCTTAAAACAGACCTGTCCGGAGAGCTGACGGGTCCTTTATGGTCTCAGTAGGAAATTGGACAACGCTTAGGACGTGCCTGCAATAAAGACTAGATCACTGCTTACCTATCAGATCCCATGCTGCTCCGCTTCTCCCGGCCGGGCTCTGTTTACCTGGCTGCAGCAGTGACATCACATCCACAACATGTGACCAGTGCAGCCAATCACTGGCCTCAGCCGTGCTCTATAAACAGCGTCTATGGGACCTGCTACCAATCCATACCAGGGGTGCACCTAGCCTTTCTGCTGCCTGAGGCGAAAACTGAAATAGCGCCCCTCTTCCCCAATGCCAATTTCTAAACCTAACCCCTTCCCTTCAGCCCATGGCCCTTCCGCTGCCCCCCTCTTGCCCATACCTGCGCCTCACCTGGCCTCATTGGTGGTGCGCCCCTGATCCAACCCATTTTATTGTTTTTCTAGATCAGCGGCACAACTGGCAGCTTCTTATCACACATGTCATGGGTTAAAGGGGAAAATATCTGTGGGCTGACATATCTGTTTTGAAGCTCAATGGACCTTTTGAAGGGGTCGTGCCACGAAAACGTCTGGTTCCAGCTTTGTTAGAAAGAGATTTTCATGTCCTATATGATGTCTGATTTTCATTTTTTTTACATCAATCATGGCCTAACCCCTTTAAGTTTTCACATTAAAAGTTTCAGCTCCTTATAAGCAGTGGGTAAAAGGGTATCTGAACGCGCCTCGGTTCCCCGCGCAGATTCTGGCGGGGAGCACTTTTTATGTTGTAAAGCTCGTCGCTCCATTTAGTATTCTGTGGCTTCAGGCGTTTACTTATTAACATGCACAAAAATTCCCATTTTGCACGGAAAAAAAAAAACTGCTGAAAACTTCAAAGGGATGTGACATAGACTGAGGCATCCGTGGCCCGTAAATGAAATGTTTAAAGAGCTCCTTCCAGTTTTAAAAGCATTTCAAATAGACATTCGCAAACAATAAAAGGCGGAATGAACACGGCCCAAATTGCCTGTTTTTGTTCCATTTTCAGACGCTGATCATGTTTAATCTGAAATGTGAACGTCGGCTCGTACGCAGAGACACCCCGGGGTCACCAGGATTTAAAAAAAAACAAACCACCCCTCGCCCACCGGCTTATCAGTCACTCTGAAATTTTACATTACACAGTTTGTCAGCGGCTTCTCCACAATTACACCTGTCACCGAAGATGACACATTTTGTAAGCCTATGGACGCCAGGGGGACATTGCCAAAGTTTCTTGTGAATTATCTTAGTACTTAGCCTTGTGATTTTCACTGGGGGGGTATGGTATGTCCCGGGGGTAGAATTTTAAGGAAAAACTGGTCCTGTACATTTGGATACATGGAAACCTCCTGAAGGGGGAGACACTAATGTTTGGTTTTGCAAATCTTGCGAGAGCTGATTCATAAGACGAGATATAATAGGTCCCGACGGACACAAAGGATGCCCATATTATCGGTGTAGGGGGTGCATGTAGAGGAAATATGACGCCTTAGCAAGGGGAGAGTCCAGACCTTGTTGTAGAGCTCCTGGGAGCACAGACGGGCGGCTTCTGCTGAGGATTGCCATTTGTCCCAGTCCCTTGCAGGAGCCTCTTCTGGCCCGGAGGGATAGGGAATGGTTTATGGGTGGCCCATCTCTTATGGAGAGGGCCTGCGATGGACCGCAACCTAGTGCACGTTTTTGTTGAATGGGTGAAGAAAGCTCGTTCCTTGAGCTTTCAAAAGATCCGTTACCAAGTCTGGAGAGGACTTCCACCATTACTAGTGAACCCACTGGGGCCATTTTGTTATCTCCTGTAAAACTGGCTTCAAAAAGTGGCAAAGTTTGGCACACTTGTGACTTTTTGGGGATTTTCAGCCCAGTTCATCACTTTTCCAAACAGTACGTGGTGCCGGAACGGGCCCTGCATATTTATCATAATCTACGCCAGGAAACTAGCATAGATTATACCTAAAAGTTACACCCCTGCAGATGTACATTTTAATTGTGGCGCACAGACCTTCATAGATGCGCCTCTTAATAATTGTGAGGTATCATCTGACGCCAGTGGGAGATAGATTAAGACCGGGGTGTAAAAGGCTTAATAAATGCCCCCCTGACCCCCACCCCACTGAGCACTGGGAGACGATAGGGCAATGCCCAATGCTGTAGAATGAGCAGTTGTCACCATCACCACCATATAACATGATTGCTGGCGGTCCCTGGGGGTTTACCATTACTATGAATGGAGGATCATTATTATATATTTACTGTTCTCTGTATCCAATAGATACGACCAATTTTCAGCCTGTATATAGACTGAGGGCAGGGGCGCACCATCAATGAGGGCGGGTGAGGCGATCGCCTCAGGCAGCATCAGGTGGGGGCAAGAAGGGGGTCAGCTGAAGGGCCATGGGGAATGAGCATTTTCATTGTGGCAAACGGGTTAGGTTAAGAAATTGGCCTGGGGAGGAGGGGGGCGCTGTTTCAGTTTTCGCCTCAGGCAGCAGAAAGGCTGGGTGCACCCCTGACTAAGGATAAAAAAAATAGAATTTGCGTAAGTGTTTATTGCATTATTATTTCCTCTTTACCTTTGCTTTTGTTTTTTCCCCGGAGCAGGAATTCATCCCCATCCACCACCATCATATGTTTCATTTGTAGCCACAGCCGCCATATTGAGGATCCGTGTTATGTGATAAATGGCGCCAGTAGTAATCTATGGGACCAGGCTGTACTTCTGTGCGCCTCCAATTTTACAAAGAGGTTTACAATGCATGCCGATGGAGGTAATCTCTGCATCCAGGTAAACGACTATCTACAGATACTTATTACTGACCCTGACCTTAAGTTCCATTGAAGTGACCAGAGCTTAGCCCCGCCCAGCCCGGTGATACTAGTCGTGACATCACTGGGCCTGAGGAAAACAGAGAGAACGCCACTGCGAAACTGGAGCGCCGTTGCCTTCTCAAACAGCTGATTGGTGGGGGTCCCGGGTGTCGGACCCCCGCCGATCTGATGCTGAGGATCGATCCAGAGGACAGATCATCAGTTTAAAAGAACTGCAGAACCCCTTTAAGGTCCCTTTATACCGGACAACTCAGCAGGCAATTGTCAGAAGGGAAGGGTTCCTTCCCGGCAATCGCCGGCTCCTCATTTACATGCCGTGATCTCCTCCACAGTAATGGGGAAGAGCGACAGCTAATGCCATTGCTCATCCCCATACATGTTCATTGTTTGCCGGCAGCAGAAGCTGCTAAGAGACCACATATGGCTGCCGGCAATATATTTAGGGCAATTTAGGGCCCTTTTACACGCACCGAGAATCAGACAGGTAATGGCTAACAAGCATTCATACGAACGCTGGGTAGCGCTATTTGGCTCTGTAAAAGTGCCGCCAATTACCCAATGAACAAGCGAAACGCAAGTGTAAAGCGGCCTTTAGACAGCAGTCACTTATTTGTCTTGATCTCCCCATCCCCGTGCTGGGCTTAGCCAAGCGTGTATGTGTTATTATTGGTGAGGGGGTAATTAGGCCAATTCCGGACTCTTCCCGCCCTTGAAAACAATGGGATCGGACATGTTGAAATCCAACTGCCTGTTCCTTTTTTCACCATCAGGGGAGAGTTGGAGCGTCTCCATACACATTTTATGGACACTCATTGAATATGTGTGGATAACCTGTACGGGACTGGGCCATGACATTAATGTGTCCACGAAAGACTTACTGTAACAGGGAGCCAGAGGCGCGCTTCCTCTCTGCAGCGCCACCGGCATCCCTGTAAGGAGATGGAGAGAGGAGCCGGCGATGTGCGCGCCCGGCGTCCTCATCTCCATGGTGATCAGGGGTGGAGAGGAGCCGGCGGCGCACGTTCCTTTAGCGCAGCCTTTGTCCTCATCCCCTTGACAAGAGGCAGGGGTTACGTTGCTGCACACGGTGTGGGTCACGAGACGCTGGCCACGTCACATGACCCCCCTCAGTATTCACTATTTAAACAGGCAGCCTGCTGGCTACAAGTTGCCTGTGATTGGTTTTACTTCGGATATTGCCACACTAGCTTCTTTGTTTGGATTTGTTATACTTGGACTTGACCTCAGCTTCTGAACCTTGACCTGACCTCGCTTGACCCCTTTTGACTGACGCTCCCTCTTGGCTTTTGACTTTTGGCTTCCCCTGGTTGCGGTTTGTGTCTCTGATTTGGATTTGATCGCTTTCTCGGTATTGGACCTCGGTAACGTTTTCACTTTTGTGTTATTCTGTTGTTTGTTTATTTGTCTCCCATTGTTCCCTTCCCTTTAAGGCCTAGCACTTAGCTAAGTTAGGGACAGCCATCCAGTTGTGGACCGCTACCTAGGGCGGGACGTGCAATCAGGCAGGGACAGCGGTGTGGGTGGACTCTCAGGGCTCACTTGCTCCCCTACGTGACACTTACACTTTGCACCTAATCCTTGTTTTATTGGAAAAAAAATGCACCAAAAACTGCGCCATGTGAACCTCACCATAGAGGTCTATAGGTTTATTGCTAAATTTGGTTTGGAATCCAAAACTAACTTGAAAGTGGGCGTTCACGTGAAAAGTTTAGTGAAATATTTTTGCCATCTTGCATTCATTTATGCGGGAAATCATGCAATTTTGCTTTCACTCATTGGTTTATTGTGAAGGAGGGTAGGTGCGAAGACGAAGATTTCATGTAGTACATTTGAATTTCCCATAAGAAAACTACGAGTGAAGGGGGTGGGGAGTGTCCTCGTAAGAGATTAGATGATTGTGGCCCAAAAACAAAAGTGGGATATAAAGGGGATGGAGCCCTATTAGATGTAAGAGCACAGGCATGGGACTTGGATTATGGCTAATTTGCATACGATGAGTCCTGACAAACCCAGCGACTTTGGCTCCGATTGTCATGTCCTTAGACTGCAGCCTCTCCGACCAGACAATGAGATTTATGTGACTTCTGGCAGCTGGCAGGACATCTATTCAGACTCTCGGGACACTAGACAGTTTGCTCCAGGGCAAAACTGCTTTTAATACCACATGTAGCCGGTCATTGCGCTTCATTCAATTAAACTGCTTTCTCGCTCTTTTTTTTTTTCTAAGCACATGACATAATCTGCACTTCTCTTAAAAGTTATGTTATAAGCAAAAGGCGAAATGTGATGAAGCCGCCTCCATCCGGCAAGTAATGGTAATAGAGGCATCATGAAGGAGGTCTACATAGTAACATAGTTTATAAGGCTGAATAAAGCCCTCTGTCCATCCAGTTCTTCCTGTTATCCTGCAAGTTGATCCAGAGGAAGGTAAAAAAACCCCTGTGAGGTAGAAGCCAATTTTCCTCACTTTAGGGGAAAAAAAAATTCCTTCCCGACTCCAATCAGACATCAGAATAACTCCCTGGATCAACAACCCCTCTCTAGTAACTATAACCTGTAATATTATTACCTCCAGAAATACATCCAGGCCCTTCTTGAACTCTTTTAGTGAACTTACCATTACCACCTCCTCAGGGAGAGAGTTCCATAGTCTCACTGCTCTTACCGTAAAGAATCCTCTTCTATGTTTGGGTACAAACCTTCTTTCCTCCAGACGCAGAGGATGTCCCCTCGTCACAGTCCTGGGGATAAATAGATGTCTCTGTACTGACCCCTGATATAGTTATTACATCTCCCCTCAGTCGTCTTTTTTCTTAAGTAAATAACCCTAATTTTGATAATCTTTCTGGGTCCTGTAGTCCACCCATCTTTGCAGGGCTTTATGGTGCACGTGGCAAATGGCACTTTTTAACTGATCACCCATCCCCTCGATAAGTCATCGGTATCTTATTTATGGGGGTTCAATCCTTGGGGACCCCCGCCGATCAGCTATTTGAGAAGGCACCGGTGCTCCTGTGAGTGCTGCAGCCTTCTCTCAGTTTACCAAGCACAGTGACGTACAGTGTATAGTGGTTGTGCTTGGTATTGCAGCTCAGCCCATTCACTTCTATGGGGATAGGTCATCAGTTGAAAAGTTTCGAAAAACCCCTTTAAAACTTTTTTAATTTCATGCATTAGTCCCTGTTCTCAATAGCATCAGGTTTTGGTTTAGAGCCACGACAGCTAGTCCTCATCCGGTTTCAAACGAATCCCAACAAATTCTAAAGGACGCCTTCATCACCAGGCCCCAGGTACAACATCAGCTGCCTCACTCCTTATAGCCACATCCCTTTGTAGTGCACTAAGGTTGTTAGGTCTGGAGTACAGTGTCTGAAAAAGTCTATGGCCACTTTTGGCATGGAAACATATTTTTACATTTTAGTGGTTTGCCTGAATGAAAAAACTTGCACAAAGTTTCAGGCTGCAATCTTTATTCCTTCATTCATTTTCACCCCCGATATTCAGTTTGCAACCTGCTCCTGTTTTCAGACAGAGGCGGATGTGTCCCTCCCAGTGATACATGCTGGATCTGTGTGTCCTGGATGCTGCTGTCTTTTCCCTGCAAACAGTCCTCCCTATGTACAGTCGGTGTGAGTTATCCTCTGTTGATACTCTCCGGCTCTGATCTTCCATGTACAACCTCCTACCCCTCCCTGCTGCTACCGCTAAGGGCTCATGCACACGGCCGGTGCTGGCCTATGGCCATATTGCGGCCCGCATACGCCAGGTTCACAATACACAGGCACCGGCTGTGTGCAGCCCACATCACGGGTCGCGGACCCATTCATTTCAATGGGTCTGCAATCACGGATCGGAACACCACGGAAGCACCACATTATGCTTCCATGGTGTTTCTGGTCGTGCCTCCGCACCACAAAAAAGTATGCATTGCAAATGCGGCGGCCCAACAGTCAGTGTTTGTGCATTGTGGACCGCAAATTGCGGTCCACAGGACGGGCATTCACCGCACACGTTCGTGTGCACGAGCCCTAATGCCCCTTTCACACGAGCGGGAGACTCGCATGTCTCCCGCAACGCATCTACAGGGCTGGACTCGGCACGGACAGGGATTGCAGAGCATTATATGCGATCCCAGTCAGTGCCGGAGTCCAGCCCTGTAGATGCGTTGCGGGAGACATGCGAGTCTCCCGCTCGTGTGAAAGGGGCATAACACTGATAGAAGGGAGGGGAAAAGCAGCGAAACAAGAGCAGAGCTCTGAAGTGGTTATGGCAGATTCAGCAGCACAATCGGCTAGGTGAAGGATTTACACACACTCTGCAGGAGAAAATTGTAGAAAAGTTTTAATAAAGGCTTAATTTTGCATTTAGCAAGCAATTGAACAATAAAATTCAGTGCAGAGGTCTCCATAGCCTTTAAGGCTGAGTTCACATTTCAGTTACTTCGATCAGTTATTGTGAGCCAAAACCAGGTCCGGGTCAATAACACAGAACAGGAGCAGATCTCTCCATTCCACCTGATCTCTGTGGAGGCTTCACTACTGGTTTTGGCTCACAATAACTGATGGAAATAACTGACCAAATAACTGAAGTGTGAACTCAGTCTGATTTGTATAATGCTATAGGGAAAGCTAACACAGTAAGGATTACAGAAGGAGATTGTCTATAAGTAGGCACCTTAAAACCTGGGCTATTTGTGGACAATTGAGCTGAATATTTCACATCCCTTATCTTCGAATACTAAGGTTTTAATACAAAAGTCAATATAAAGGAAAAAGAAAGAAAAATGGAGGCGTCCAGACTGAAGATATTCATGAGTTTCCCTATCTACGATATCGTAAGAGGTAATTACACCTATCATCAAAAATCCAATCAAAGCACCGTCCTTTGTTTATGAAGTAAAGTCTCAGATTACAAACCCCACATCATAAAATAAGGAGGAAAAACTCTAATATGAAAAGATCAAAGTCCAGAAAAAATGGAATGAAACTCAGGTTTGTGAGAGGACGGAGAAGAGCCACGAACAGAGGAGGAGGAAGGAAGACATTCCAGAATGAAGGATTGTCTTCACTTGGAGATGATCAAAGGCAGAGCCGGGTTTTCATCTTTTATGATGCTGGTGGGAGATAGGAAAGGAAAAAAATATATCACATTTTTTATTATTCAGATTAGTATCTCAAGGCTTTTACCTCTCTCTTTTCAGGGAGTGAGAGGAGGAAATGGCAGTAATGCTGAGGGATGAGCCGCTTCTGACAAGCGTTTAATATCTGTGCGTTTTTGGAAAGAGGTATAATGAAAACAAAAGAGGCACTCATCTCGGAGGTGGGCTGGAGATACGCCCGCTGGAAGGAGATGTATCTCGTAAACACATTATTAAATCTAGATTGTAATGCTAAAAAGTACACTTCAAGCCCTCGTATACATGCACGCTTGATTCGGCTAGGCATGCATGTGTAGGGAGAAAGAAATAAGCCGATGCCACACACCCAGGGGCAGAGGGGGAACTTAAAATGGCCCTGGAAAAGAACCTAAAAGTGGCCCCCATGTTGTAGGCGGATCCAAATTGACAGAGGATGGGACAATAGAAGTGGGTGGAGCTACAATACCGTAGTGCAGCACAGAATACCGCCCCAGCAGAGCCAAATACCAAAGGGCAAGTTCCTGCTGCCCCAACCACAGTATTCAATTGTATCACCGTCATGAGTACCGTAATACAGTTGAGTTCAGCAGGGCACCTGTGGCCGTTGAGCAGCAGATCATTGAGAGGCCCTCTAGGCATCGGCCCTCTGGGAAATTTCCCTGTAGGTTCTATGGCCAATCTGCCCCTGCACACACATCTTACAGCTTATCAAGCGTTGCTTAAAGCCAACATGCCAGACTCTACTGTCCCCGTCTTCCCCATTGCGACAACTGCCATAAGGGGGAAAGTCGGAGTGACGGCATGCACATTAGATCGTCTACAAATCCGGCCATAATCTTATGTGTATGTCCACCTTAAAGAGGATCAGTCAGCTCTCCAGATAGGTCTGTTTAGTCAAATAATTGTATTCCACCTGAAATGACGTTCCTTGTTCCCGAGCTGTTCCTGCAGTGTTGGACTGGCCCACCTACGTACAAGAGGAACCTCCGGTGGGCCCAAGCTCTGAAAAATGGACTCCCAGTAAAACAAGGCCCTTAGGGTCTAGCAAGCTGACCTTGGAACCAATAACCAGAATAGCATATATACTATTAAGCACTATTGATCCAAAATATGCAATAAAATACTGGGTGTAAAATATTGACGACCTATCCTCGGCATAGGTCGTCAATATGAAATCGGTGGGGGTCTGACTCCCGATCCATTGTTTGAAGGGAAGACAGTGCTCCCTTGATCGCCGCCGCCTCTTCCTAGGCCACTGACGTCATGTTCATTGGTCCTGTGACCTATGTGCAGCTCAGTCCTATTTGAGTGAATGGGCCTGGGCTGCAATACCAAGAACAGCCACTATACGTAGTACGGCGCTGTGCTTGGTGCTCTGTGACCCTTTCATACAGGTGATCGGCGGCGCCGCCGTTATTGAGGATAGCTGATCAATATTGTAACCCCCTTAAGCCACCTTTAAAAGTGCATGTTCCTGTATATAAAAAGGGTGAAAATGCTAGGTACCCTTTAAAAGTACACTGCAGGTAAAACCTGCACATTGATATATCTATCACAGGCCCTGAAGAGCGTGAGTATGACACAGGGATACTAACCCGTCAGTAGGCGCTATACAGAGTATTCCTTCCACATCTGTACTTCTGAATTGTTGATTGGAATCCATCAAAAATCCACCTAAGGGCTCATGCACACAATCATATTTTCTTTCCTCCGTGTCCATTCTGGGGTTTTATTTTTTATTTTTTTCCCGTATGCAGAACCATTCATTTCAATGGGTCAGCAAAAAAAACTGAAGTTACTCCGCGTGCATTCCGTTTCCGTATGTCCGTTCCGCAAAAGAATAGAACAAGTCCTATTATCGTCCATATGATGGATGGGCACCAACCGTGGGGCTTCCGCATGCGGATCACGGACCCGTTTTCGCATGCGGATCACGGTCCAAGTTCTATTTTTTTGCGGTGCAGACGCACGGACAGGAACACCAGGGAAGCACTCCATAGTGCTTCCATGGGGTTCTGATCCATGCCTCTGTTCCGCACCGCATCTCCAGGATTTCGGACCCATTCAAGTGAATGGGTCCGTGATGCCGGGTGCACACGGCCGGTGCCCGTGTATTGCGAGCCGCAATACGGCCACGACCGGCACACTACTCATTCACACAACCATATGAATGGTTCCGCAATTATTTGCGGAACGGGTGCGAACCCATTCATTTCAATGAAAAAAGATAAAGCATGTCTGCAATTGCGGACAAGAGTAGGCATTTCTGTCACATTGACGGCAATATGCGGTCCACAAATTGCGGAACGCACATGGGCCAGTATCCGTATTTGGTGGATCCGCAGTTTGCGGACCGCAAAGCACTACGGTCTGGTGCATTAGCCCTGAGGGCCAGCGGTTCCGTTCCACAAAATACAGAATACACACTAACATCATCCGTATTTTTTTGCGGATCCATGTTTTGTGCCATGAGCCCTAAATGTGATGTGTGACTTCTAAAAACCCTCTCAGATATTTCCATCTATAATTCCCATGTTTCCTCTTATTCTGTAACCTCCTTGGAACTCTTCCTCAGACGTGACCCTTGGTGTACACAAGAAAATATCAGGACGTCTCTATACAAAGCTAAGCGCCTCGATGAATTAATGGATGACCTGGATCTGGCCCCTAAAACAGGGCAGTGCTAAGGTGGATTCATGTAATAGGAATCCGAGGGCATTTCCGGACAAAGTACATATTCTTTTTTTTTTTCTTTCAGCAAACATAACTTACTTAAACACTGCTTAAAAAAAACTTCTTCTGAGCTGAGTTGTAAAGTAATTCTCTTAAAGGGGCTTTCCAGGCTGGAGAGATTGATCACCTATGGTGGGGGTCTGACAACTGACATCACCATCGATCAGCTGTGTAGCCGGAAACTAAACAGGATTGAGCCGAAAGCAGAAGGCTCTGCTCTGAACTGATGAGGGACAATCACTCCGAAACAGCTGTCTGCAGATGAGACGCTGGCTTATTTAATATCCGTGTCTCAAGGCCCATTTAAAGGATCAAACATTAACTGATAGGATAGCTGCCTTACATCTGGTGGGATCAGAGGTGAAGCTTATTAAGAGCTCATTTGCATCTCTTTCTTCCCAGAACTCCAGAGGAGCATGAATGGCCTATAAGCCTCCTCAAGCCGAATAAGCGCCCTCTCCCCAAGGAGAGATGGTACCTCCCAAATGGTATATATTGAATTATGGATGAAAAACCACAACAATCTGTAATTGGCTATTGTGGCCATGTGCTGTGGACAGGACATCATCCTAGATTTGTGGTCATTGGCCCATTGATACGCCTTAAAGGGTTTCTGTCACCACATTTTTCCCTGTTAAACAGGATGACATTATCCATGTGCAAATGTCACCTGATTCTAACTCTGCTACTTATGTTTTCCTGAGTGCCCCCGTTTTTGTATAATTTAAATAATTATAATTTATTATATGCTAATTAGCCTCTAGGAGCGGGGGGGGGGGGTTCCTCCTCAGGTCGGCCCTGTCTGCCGTCAAAATTTTGCACCTGCGCCGTCCCATTTAGTATTTGGCGCAGGCGCAGTGAGGAAGCTGGCAGTCGGCGAGCGCCCTTGAGCCGAATACTGAACATGGCGGCGCAGGCACAACATTTCAATGGCAGACAGGGCTGGCCTGAGGAGATCAACGCTGACTTGGCCTTGTCAATCAAAAGGACAAGGGTGTGGATTGATGTGGGCAAACGGAGCCTCTAGGAGCAGGGGCAACGCCCCCCTGCTCTTAGTGGCTAATTAGCATATAATAAAAGTTTAAATTACTCAAAAACGGGGACCATTAGAAAAACATAAATAGCAGAGTTAGAATCAGGTGACATTTGCACATGGATAATGTCATCCTGTTTAATAGGGAAAAATGTGGTGACAGAAACCCTTTAAAGGGGTTGTCCGTGTTATGAAAAAATATATATAGCACTGTAAATCTGATGGGCAGCAATATATAACTAAGTTAAGCAAGTTTTAGGCAAAAAAAAATATACATTTCCTCATTTCCCTGGTTCTCTTCTGGCCTTTGTTTACCTGCAGTAACAACAATCTCTGCCCCTCCCCCTGCTCTGCAAAGGGAGTGAATACAAGTGCTGCCCTGAGTGACATGTCTGCCTGCTGGGATACTCAGCAGCATGCTGTATGTGTAGGACAATGACATTACTCATGCACACAGGACCTTCTCCCTACCTTTGTTGTGCAATACTCTGCAGATCTCTCTGTCTACAGCAGTGGTTCTCAACTCCAGTCCTCGGGACCCACCTGCCAGTCAGGATTTAGGAATATCCCACAGAATGAATACCTGTGGTAAGTCCTGATGGATGGACACTAATTATATCAGCTGGTCTAAACTAAGGAAATCCTGAAAACCTGACTGGCAGGTGGGTCCCGAGGACTGGAGTTGAGAACCACTGGTCTACAGGATGAGGAGGGCAGATCCTGTGTCTCTTCGTTGCCTGTAGCTACTGTTGTAAAGCCTTGAGCCCTGTGTGTGTTCTGGCTGAAGGGGTTAATGTTTTATCTGAAAGAATCCAGGGAGAGAGCAGGAGCCGGCAGAGCAGGGGTGTGTGGCCAGCACAGTGCAGTGGGGTGGTGGCCAGCACAGTGCAGGGGGCGTGACCAGCACAGTGACGTCTTGTGTACAGACTCTTACCTGCTTGCGCACGAACTTTAGCAGAGCAGGGAGGAAAGCTGACATCACAGGTCATGTGACCCTGAGTGAAATCTGAGAAACCAGCAGCTTTAGAAGCAGAAAGCATATGGAAAAGCTGTTACATTTGATTAGTTAGAAGCATACAAATAACTCGGACAACCCCTTTAAGAAAGTTCCAGGTCTAAGACTATGATAATTGGTAGAACAAAATTTTTTTAATTGTAGTCTTTGAGAAACCCCAACCGGTCATGTTTTCAGGATCTCCCTTAGAAGGAGGTTATGGATAGCGTCAACCTAAATGATAAAAAAAAAATCTTCAGAATATAGGGGCACACGCTAGTTTTCTGCATTTATCACAAAAAATTGACGTTCTCAACGCTTTTTGAAAGTATATACCTTGAGCTATAGACAAGCAGTTGTCAGATATTGCTGTTATGGCTGCCTCGCGTCCTACGTGCTCGGCACACTTCGAAGGTGCAGCGTCTGTCTAACTAAGTCATATATTACACACCAAATCTTCATTGATTTAGTCTTCGATCATAAGACACTGTGTAAATCTATATTGTCTTACAATCAGCCAGCGAATCTATCTTGTGATAGGAATCCCACGCGCATTCTCTCACCCTCTCAGTTTTATCTCTCGGAGCAGCAGTCCAGAAATGATAAGAAAACTGACAGTTTTTTATTATTCTATATTTTTCTGCCTGTTGTTGCCCTCTTGGCGGTCTCCATCTCTCCATCTCTGCCATCAGCAGCGCTGAGCTCCTGTGATAAACATTATTTACTTCACACTCTGTGATCAGAAACAGTAAGCCTCTCCGTTCCGACCCCTGACCCTCGCCATTGTGCTCTCGCCACAATGTAACACGGAGCTGATCGATACATACTGAGTAATTTGTTATTGATGGTGCGATATAAATGCCACATAAGGTATCACATCACACATCAGAGGGCATCACTTGTGTGTGTATCCTACAAATGAATCACCGTGGCGTCAGAAGATATTACCGCCTCGCCTATCCACCGCACATTTCTCCGTTTCTTCTCGTTTGCCGTCTATGCTAGGCTTGATAATTTAATTACATTTTCTTTAATTATTCTGTATAATTAAGGTGGTATGGAGTCACTGACAGACATGTCACATTCTGACAATCCACGTAGTGCATTTATTTTCTATGAGGCATAAATGGCTAAGAATACAGATGGCTCCTTAAAGAGGAACTCTCACATCTTAAATATGAAAGCCAAGTACTTGTCCGATTTCAAACTGCACCTCTGTTTTTTAAATTCCAGCCCTAATAGATTTAGGCCATCAGTTTGCCAAGGGGGCGGCTAACCCTAACCCAGACACGTCTCTCAAGTGATTCTTCACAGCTCACTGTGATCTCAGGAAGAGGATCACACCCCCCGCCTTGAGAGGAGAGGCCGGGTAGCTGCCCCCTTGGTAAACTAGTGGTGCATGTACATATTAGGTGGGAGAAGTATTGGGACCTGAATCTGAGCAACAGGGGAGATACAAAGAAAGAAAAATGGCTTTGGAATCACTGTGTACATATATATCTTATCCTGTACTGATCCTGAGTTATATCGTGTATTATACTCCAGAGCTGCACTCACTATTCTGTTGGTGCAGTCACTGTGTACATACATTACTTATCCTGTACTGATCCTGAGTTACATCCTGTATTATACTCCAGAGCTGCACTCACTATTCTGTTGGTGCAGTCACTGTGTACATACATTACTTATCCTGTACTGATCCTGAGTTACATCCTGTATTATACTCCAGAGCTGCATTCACTATTCTGCTGGTGCAGTCACTGTGTATATACATTACTTATCCTGTACTGATCCTGAGTTATATCCTGTATTATACTCCAGAGCTGCACTCACTATTCTGCTGGTACAGTCACTGTGTACATACATTACTTATCCTGTACTGATCCTGAGTTATATCCTGTATTATACTCCAGAGCTGCACTCACTATTCTGCTGGTGCAGTCACTGTGTACATACATTACTTATCCTGTACTGATCTTGACTTACACCCTGTATTATACCCCAGAGCTGCACTCACTATTCTGCTGGTGCAGTCACTGTGTACATACATTACTTATCCTGTACTGATCCTGAGTTATATCCTGTATTATACTCCAGAGCTGCACTCACTATTCTGCTGGTGCAGTCACTCTGTACATACATTACTTATCCTGTACTGATCCTGAGTAACATCCTGTATTATACTCCAGAGCTGCACTCACTATTCTGCTGGTGCAGTCACTGTGTACATAGATTACATTACTTATCCTGTACTGATCCTGAGTAACATCCTGTATTATACTCCAGAGCTGCACTCACTATTCTGCTGGTGCAGTCACTGTGTACATACATTACTTATCCTGTACTGATCCTGAGTAACATCCTGTATTATACTCCAGAGCTGCACTCACTATTCTGCTGGTGCAGTCACTGTGTACATACATTACTTATCCTGTACTGATCCTGAGTTACATCCTGTATTATACTCCAGAGCTGCACTCACTATTCTGCTGGTGCAGTCACTGTGTACATACATTACTTATCCTGTACTGATCCTGAGTTACATCCTGTATTATAATGTGTATAATGTGATGGAAAAATGAATCCAGCCAGCAAAGGAAGCAATATGGAGAATCACAATACATTAGTAAGTGCCTTGTATTAACTTTCTCTACATGATAAATGCCATTTGCTGATGTCAGACAACCCCTTTAAAGATATAAGGTTCTGCAGGAAAAATCTGACAATTCAGCACTGACAGAAAACAGCCCTTCCCAATGAATAGTTTCCAGTGGAGGGGAGTTCCTCGTCGACCTTTCTGCCTAATAATAATCTTTCATTTCTCTTGTTTTCTATGGTTTACGTTCCGCTTCTTCCATCAGTTTCCTTCTCTCCTTCAGCGTGACATAAAATAACAGGACTCGCTAATGATACAGATACAAATGACTGTTCTGCATCATTATTAGTCAACAGCAAACCCTCCTTTAAGTCTTCCTGGAGTCAGTAAGGGTAAGGAGGGGAGCGAGGAGCCGCTCAATCATTTTCGTGTTTTTAATGTTGCCCCCCGGTCGCCCTGCTGAATAGGGGCCACAGCCCGGAGCTGAGATAAGGGATTGTTTTCTTACAGAGACGCTGCAGACAGTTTTCATATCGTAAGATTGTGGCTTTGTAGATACCATTGATGTCCTGAGATAAAAGTAAATTCTCTCTTTTCTAATTTTACATCTTGCTTTCTGGATGTACGAGATAAAAAAGGGTTGTTAGCCACTACCTGAAGTAGACTGGAAACCACATACCGTCCTGTGAAAACCAGATCTAGAGGGAACTTCACACGTCTCTTGATGCGTACCGGCGATTCTTGGTGAACAGATATCGTGTATCCCTTTAACTATTGTATAATTGACTGTGCTGAAATAAGTTGTTTCATTGTATCAGTGTTAACATGTAGAAGGGAAATAATGAGTCTGTCATTTATCATTTGTATCCTTTTTATTTGTAAAACCTTGCCTTGGGTGGCCATATTGGAAGCACTTTCTTCATTGTCTGTATAGGTAGTGCACAGTGGCGTAGCTAGAAATGATGGGGCCCCACAGCAGATTTTTGAATGGGGCCCCCCTTCAGCAACTTGTTCACAAACCCCTACCTCCCATGCAACCCCCATTCCTGTGGCTAGTCAAAATCGCTCTCTCAGATGAGGTGCAACAGCCGCTCCATCCGTTTCCTACAATGTCACTGTATATAATGTTATTTATCAATACTGTTGAGGTCTCTCTGACAAAATCTTTTAGTTCTCCTCCTCCTCCTAGATGGGCCCCTTCTGAGTTCGGGTCCCAAAGCAGCCGTTTACCCTACTTCCCCTATAGCTACGCCCCTGGTAGTGCAGCAGAGTGTGTGCATGTTACGACAAATGCAATAAATGGGAGTTCATGGACAGAAAAGTGTCTATAGAATAATAAAAAAAAGTTTCCAAAAAATTTCCAGGAAAAGATGGCATAGTGCCTGAGACCGGGGGACAAGAGAGATGCATATTGAGACTTATATGTGTTTATGGTGTCTTTATATATTGCTATCCTGCCCTATATAGATCTCTAGCAATACTATAGAGATAACATCTGTCATTAAAGGGGTTGTCTGACATCAGCAAATGGCATTTATCATGTAGGCAATGTTAAAGGGGTTGTCCGTTTTTTTTAAATTGATGACCTATGCTCGGGATAGATCATCAATATCAGATGGGCAGAGGTCCGACACCCAGCACCCCCGCCGATCAGCTGTTTGAAGAGATGGCGGCGCTCGTATGAGCACTGCCTTCTCTTCTCTGTTGCAGCAGCAATTGCAGTGTTGAGCAACGTAATTACAACATTCACTTCTATGGGATGGCTCCGATTCACTTGAACAGACGAGTGAATGGGGACGCCCTATCTGTAATTACCTGCCCACCAATGCAGTTGCTGCGACAAGCAGGTAAACAATGAAGATAAGGCAGTGCTAATACGAGCACTACTTTCTCTTCAAACAGCTGATCTGCAGGGATGCCGGGTGTTGCCCGATGATGATAGGTCATCGATTGTAAATTCATTCATTATTACATCACATTATTCCCTGCCCATATCCAGGGGTTATGGCCACCACTGCAGTGTATACATGCCTATGCATGCTCCAGTGGTCCCGGCCACCGGGTAGACCAGTGCTTTTTCCTGTAGTGTGAAGACGCAGCCACCACTGCTGGATTACAGGGTGGTCGTAACCCCTGGATATGAGCAGTGTATAATGTGATGGAAAAATGAATCCAACCAACAAAGGGCAATCACAATACATTAGTAAGTGCCTTGTATTTATGTTCTCTACATGATAAATGCCATTTGCTGAAGTGAAACGACCCCTTTAATTCTCATGGCTCCTAATGAAAATTAGATGAGACTGCTGGTTATGTCTCAGGCTACACAGCAAAGCCACAAAATGAGCCACAGAATAAAGGATATGTCAGGATATGTGTGTGCTCCAGTGGCCAGTGTGAAAAGTGAAATATTTTTTTAGATTTTGTTTACGAATGTTTAAAAAAACATCACTGCAAAAATGTAAAGCCCAATAAATGTGTGTTTTAATAATGTACATTTATTTTTCGATTGTTTAATACTGATGATCTATACTCAGGATAGGTTATCTGTATCTGATCGGTGGGGGACCCCGCTGATCAGCTGTTTGATGAAGCCGAGGAGTCAACCTGAGCTCTGGTGAGCGCCACAGTCTCCTCACAGCTCACCCAGCACAGCGCCATCCATTGTATAGTGGCTGTGCTTGGTATTGCATATCAGCCCCATTCACTTGAATAGGACTGAGCTGCGCCTAGACCATGTGACCGATGAACGTGACGTCACATGGCCAAGGAAGAGACCTCATGGAGCGCTGTGACCTCTTCCCACAGCTGCCCATCGATTTCTAAATCCTGGAAGAACCCCTTTAAGAAGCAGTTTTCCTTTTTGCTTTCCAAATGCTGTGATATCATATCTTGCATTGCCAAAATTTGACATTTTCAGCTTGCAACACGCAATGAGTAATTGGGCTCGGCATACGCTTTATCATGTGTCTGGCCTCCAAGCATTTGGGTCACTGTTGGTGAATATCAGCGGTCACTGAAAGCTTCCAAACGCCCTCGGCGAAAATAAAGCGCACGCCATGACGTTTTAGTAAACCTTTAGAGAGAAAAAAATCGGAAATTGCATCTATTTCTCCTTGAACTTCGGTCAACATTTCTTAAGATTGAGATACTTTTCTTTAACGTTCTATCGGGAAGAATTCCCCCAGAGAAAATAGAAGAAGAAGAAGAAAATACCCCGGCCTAGTTTTCGGCTTTTTGGCGTAAAGACAGATTGGTCAGTGCGTGGAGGACGGCGTCCAATCACCCAGAGTAACATTCCCCACGTTAAACTCTAACTGGAGACTCAGAGTTAAAATATGTTCCTAATAAAGTCTAACATTTTATGGTCATTATGCGATACACTCAACTTAAAAAGAGCAGAACTGCTGAGAAAGTCATTTCCAATAAAGCTCTCAGATTTCTGTACTTGGGTCAAGAGCCCGGGGAGAAAAATTAAAGAAAACACGAACTCATGCACAAATTAATTAAAGATATTTCCACTAATATATTGGAGCAGTGTCCCGAGGCGAGGCCGGCCTCCCTGCAAAATATGGTAATATTCAATCTGTGGTCTTTCCATCAAAATGTTCAAAAACGTTTAGAATCAAATTGGCAGCTCCGTGATAGGGAAAGGAAGCCGGCCTAGGTAGAAACTGTACAAATGTGAAAAATACTTCAAATAGATCCGCGCAATGAGAAAAGAAAAACCCTGGAGGATAAGACGGGACGAGGATCGCTCGCTGCATCCTAATGACGGATCAGGCTGGGGCCATACGGGGACCGTTATCTCTTAGTCTGGGCGCGGGTGAAAACGTGGTAGGAACACATTACCGGCATGAAATGGTTTACGGTGTAATTGGACCACCTATTCTGAGGGGAGCTAACAGGCTAAGATAGGAGGCAGCCAGGTGAGAATGCAGTGGTGTACATAGAGAAGTAAGGGCCCCATAGCGAGGATCAAACCTGGCGCCCCGCACAGGACAGAAGGGTTTCCGCCTAAACCCTTTTCAATGACCCTTGGGCCATTTTTCCACTGCCTCATTCACTAAAAGTTGTTCCTTTAGAGCAGGGATGCCCAACGTGCGGCTCTCCAGCTGTTGTAAAACTACAACTCCCATCATGCCCTGCTTTAGGCTGATAGGTGTAGGCTGTACAGGCATGCTGGGAGTTGTAGTTTTGCAACCGCTGGAGGGCCGCAGCCCTAAGACTGGGCCCCCTCTTGCCCTGGGCCCCATAGCAGTCGCATGGTCTGCCGCTATGGTAGTTACGCCCCTGTGAGAATGTGCTGCAGACATCTGGAAAAATTGTGGGAGTCTGTAGGTGCAAAGTAAGTGCAGTCTCATAGCTTCATGTCTGAAAGGACCAATTTCAACCTTAAAGGGGTGGTCTGACTTCAGCAAATGGCATTTATCACATAGATAAAGTTAATACAAGGCACTTACTAATGTATTGTTATTATCCATATTGCTTCCTTTGCTGGCTGGATTCATTTTTCCATCACATTATACACTGCTCATTACCAGGGGTTGCGGCCACCACTGCAACGCAGATACGAGGTGGCCGGGATGGGTGTTGCTGCAGATGCATGCCCGTGTACGCTTTGACCGTCCTGAAAACCAGACAGTCCCGCGCTTTTTCCTATAGTGTGCAAGCACGGCCACCGCTGATGGATCGCAGGGAGGTCGTAACCATAGAAACGAGCAGTGTATAATGTGCTGGAAAAATAAATCAAACCAGCAAAGGAAGCAATATGGAGAATCACAATACATTAGTAAGTGCCTTGCGTTAACTTTCTTTACGTGATCAATGCCGCTTGCTGAACTGAGACAACCCCTTTAAAGAGGAGCTATCACCTCCGCGAACATGACTGTTTTAGTAACTACATGCATTCATCATGTAATATCTTTTCTGAAGCATCTATTCTTATCACTCTATGTTGTGCCATTCCTTCATTAGTCCTAGCGCTATGCCCCCTTTGTCTGTGATGGGAATACCCCTTTAAATAGCACTAGATGATCTGAGAAATTCACTTGTTCCAGTTATCCCAAAACCTGTGTTAGGTGCCACCATGCTGAACAGATCACGGACTTCTAAATAACGTAGCTTCTTAATTTGCTGCAAGAAACGTCCCGGAAACTTGATGCACCGATCAGGAATCTTCCATTTGGACCATTATAGACAGTAATAGTATTTTTAGCTGCACGAGGAGTTGGAACAAAAATACCAGACCCCCCTGGCTACAGCGCAGTGCGTCATCAAAGGGTTTAAACAGAGGTGACCAGACATTCCCCCCGCAGTCTAGAACGCTTCTGAAAAAGACACGGGAAAGAGCTCAAAACAATCTGGAACAGCCCAAAAAATGAAAACTGTAATTAGAAAAACATTGGAGGTCGCTGAGTAAACAGCAAATATGCAGATGCACAGATTAGTGGATTCTGGGGAAATGTACAAAACTGACCACCGACATGGACCCCGACGTAAATACTCCACAGCTTGTTTGGAATATGATTCCTTTAAAGTAGATGTCAGGTTGGAATCCTTCCTGGGGTCATTTCAGAAAAACCAAAGTTTTTTTTTTTTTTGGTCGAAATGCATGAAAGACGCAGTTTCTCCAGCTGTAGGAAAGAACTACAGAGCTACTCCCGGGTTCAGCCAGTAAAGCTTATTCATTGTGTTCAATTTTCCAGTATACTTAAAGAAGAACTCCCGCAAAAATTGTTATTCTCTGACCTGTTAGAAAGGTGCATGATGTAATCTGTAGTGAATGTAATCTTCTCATCAGTGACTGTATCTGTGAGTTATCCACTTTCTTCTTATTGTAGCTGGGTCATGTGACCAACTCCCTGACCTCCAACTGACCCAGGACAGGAAGCCAGTTACTGCGCTATTCATTCGTATGAGACTCAGAGTGAGGCTCCCATAGGAATACATAGAGAAATAGACTTCCTGTCCACACATAAGTCTCTGTGTGAGTTAGTGAGTCTGATTGCTGGTCACATGACACAGATGAGAAACATCAGGGAGATATAACTCACAAATACAGACACTGGTAAGAAAATGAATGACATTCACTACAGATTACATCATGTACATTTCTAGCAGGAAACGGAAAATACATTTTTGCGGGAGTTCTTCTTTAATCATTTCCTCATGCTGCTCAAGATCTCTGCTTGCAGTCATTGAATAGAAACCTTCACTAGGGTGCGAAATGTTCTCATCATGAGATGGACATACAGGTGTAGGGCTAACTCTAGTTAAAGTACAGTTATCAGCTGTTATGGCTGGGATCGGCGATAGCTCCGATCTCCGGACATTTACGCACCTAGATGCCACGGTCAATATTGACTACGCTATGTAAGTGGTTAAACAAAGGGAAGAGGCTTCCACTTGTCACCTCATCATTAGACGTGATCATGGGTTGCTTATTGGTAGTCATACCATCCAGATACCTAACAAAGGCCCTCACGTCTGCCATATGTGTATGCCTGATACGCCATGCTGTAGGCAGGACCTAATAGGTTGGTCAGTAAAGCACTGACAGGCATAATATACTGCAATTCAAGAGGATTGCATGGCCAAGTATATATACTTACAGTGCAAAAATAGAGGAAAAAAATGCATATATCTGGTATAGCTGATCCGTATAATATCTGGAATGTTATTTATACTGCACAGTGAACAATGTAAAAAAACAAACCAGGGCACCCAAAATAATAGCATTGAAAACGCTTCATCCTGCAAAAAAATAAGCCCTTATAATGACTTGCAATGTCCGGAAGAAAAAAAATGTTATTAAAAATACTTTTAGTGTACAAAAGCAATCAAATATAACATAACGACCAGCAAAAGAAAAGAACACAGTGAGAAAATAAAAAAATAATAATAATAATTAAAGTTAATAAGTTATACGTACCCTAAAAAATTGCCTTCTCCCGCAAAAAAACAAAGTCTCAGCTTTGTCGGCAGAGAATTTTAAAAAGTTATGGCGACCGGAAGGGCAGAAAAGCCTGTGTCCTTAAGGAGTTATCCAGGACTTACTTATTGATGACCTGAACTTAAAGGGGTTTTCTGAGACTTTAATACTGATGATATATCCTCCGGATAGGTCATCAGTTGTAAAGTCTTGGAAAACCTTTTAAAGTCATGAATATTAGATGGGTGTCGCTCCCACTCCTGGCCTGGTTACTGCTGCGTTGCTCCCACTCCTGGCCTGGGTACCGCAGCATTGCTCTCACTCCTGGTATGGGTACTGCAGCGTTGCTCCCACTCCTGGCCTGGGTACTGCAGCATTGCTCCCACTCTTGGCCTGGGTACTGCAGCAATTGCTCCCACTCTTGGCCTGGGTACTGCAGCATTGCTCCCACTCCTGGCCTGGGTACTGCAGCGTTGCTCCCACTCCTGGCCTGGGTACTGCAGCGTTGCTCCCACCCCTGGCCTGGGCACTGCAGCGTTGCTCCCACTCCTGGTCTGGGTACTGCAGCATTGCTCCCACTCCTGGCCTGGGTACCGCAGCATTGCTCTCACTCCTGGTATGGGTACTGCAGCGTTGCTCCCACTCCTGGCCTGGGTACTGCAGCATTGCTCCCACTCTTGGCCTGGGTACTGCAGCAATTGCTCCCACTCTTGGCCTGGGTACTGCAGCATTGCTCCCACTCCTGGCCTGGGTACTGCAGCATTGCTCCCACTCCTGGCCTGGGTACTGCAGCGTTGCTCCCACCCCTGGCCTGGGCACTGCAGCGTTGCTCCCACTCCTGGTCTGGGTACTGCAGCGTTGCTCCCACTCCTGGCCTGGGTACTGCAGCGTTGCTCCCACTCCTGGCCTGGGTACTGCAGCGTCGCTCCCACTCCTGGCCTGGGTATTGCAGCATTGCTCCCACTCCTGGCCTGGTTACCGCAGCATTGCTCACACTATTGGCCTGGGTACCGCAGCGTCGCTCCCTCTCCTGGCCTGGGTACTGCAGCATTGCTCCCACTCTTGGCCTGGGTACTGCAGCATTGCTCCCACTCCTGGCCTGGGTACTGCAGCATTGCTCCCACTCTTGGCCTGGGTACCGCAGCGTCGCTCCCACTCTTAGCCTGGGTACTGCAGCATTGCTCCCACTCCTGGCCTGGGTACCGCACCATTGCTCCCACTCTTGGCCAGGGTACTGCAGCATTGCTCCCACTCCTGGCCTGGTTACCACAGCATTGCTCGCACTCTTGGCCTGGGTACCGCAGCGTCGCTCCCACTCCTGGCCTGGGTACTGCAGCATTGCTCCCACTCCTGGCCTGGGTACTGCAGCATTGCTCCCACTCCTGGCCTGGGTACTACAGCATTGCTCCCACTCCTGGCCTGGGTACCGCAGCTTCGCTCCCACTCTTGGCCTGGGTACTGCAGCATTGCTCCCACTCCTGGCCTGGGTACCGCACCATTGCTCCCACTCTTGGCCAGGGTACTGCAGCATTGCTCCCACTCCTGGCCTGGGTACCGCACCATTGCTCCCACTCTTGGCCAGGGTACCGCTCCCACTCCTGGCCTGGGTACTGCAGCATTGCTCCCACTCTTGGCCTGGGTACTGCAGCGTTGCTCCCACTCCTGGCCTGCAGCATTGCTCCCACTCTTGGCCTGGGTACCGCAGCGTCGCTCCCACTCCTGGCCTGGGTTCCGCAGTGTTGCTCCCACTCCTGGCCTGGGTACCGCAGCGTTGCTCCCACTCTTGGCCTGGGTACTGCAGCGTCGCTCCCACCCCTGGCCCGGGTACTGCAGCGTCGCTCCCACTCCTGGCCCGGGTACTGCAGCGTCGCTCCCACTCTTGGCCCGGGTACCGCAGCGTCGCTCCCACCCCTGGCCCGGGTACCGCAGCGTCGCTCCCACTCTTGGCCCGGGTACCGCAGCGTCGCTCCCACCCCTGGCCTGGGTACCGCAGCGTTGCTCTCACTCCTGGCCCGGGTACCACAGCGTCGCTCTCACTCCTGGCCCGGGTACCGCAGCATTGCTCCCACTCCTGGCCTGGGTACTGCAGCATTGCTCCCACTCCTGGCCTGGGTACCGCAGCATTGCTCCCACTCCTAGCCTGCAGCATTGCTCCCACTCCTGGCCTGGGTACCGCAGCGTTGCCCCCACTCCTCGTGTTTAGCCCCTTTAGCCTGGCCCCTGCAGACATCAAGCCGCACAATGTCGTAGTTCCGCATTAGGGAGAATGACATTGATTGCTCGTACAAAGCGCTCTACCGGCGGTTGCAGTTGAGCGTAGGATACACATGTAAATACTACAACTCCAATTCTCCGGTAACAGACTTGACGGACTCTACCTCGGTATGTACTCACATATACAATTACTAGGAGTTCAACAAAAACGCTCACCCCCCACATCTCTATATATTTTGGCAATGTTAGGTTGAGACGGTGAAAACAAAGCACATAGCGAAACGGGATGGGGTAATATTAATGTATAGGATTCGGTGCCCCAGGCGCAGTATGTTTCATTAATTTCCTCTCCATTAAAGCAAAATGAGGATATCCTGTAGAGAATTGCAGTGAACTGTTCAGTCCAAGAAATTCCCCTGACCTGTGCTGAGAAAACATCACTAGTGCTGTGCTCGCCCACTGGAGCTCGCTGACGGGGGAAATTCGTTTTATTTTTCTGTCTTATAAGGAAAGAACACAAGGAGCAGACGACGATCTTCTGTTTTAAATAATGCAACCAAACCGACAGTTCTTCCCGTAGGGAGACATCGGGGTCCTGCACCATATCCATGCGGAGTCCATTTTGCTGTGAAACTCTTAGCTTTATCCAAAAGTCTTAAAATGTTCGACCAGTCGGCACATTCCTCTGCGAGGACGTTTCTCGCTGAGTCTGCAGCTGCACAGAAATCGCGCAGCTAGAGGAGAGGGCAGCTGTCTGTCAGTGACAGCCCGAGACATGGTTTATTACCGCCCTGGCCTTCTTGATTGCTGTATGCATGGCGCTCGGCGAGCACTGTGTATACAGCGACCAAGGCGCTTCCTGCTCCCGTCCCACTGATTACTGAAAAATGCCTTTAGGATGTGTCCACACGTGGCATGGACTTGCAGAATTTTCAGGGCAGGTTTGCATCCAGAAAATACAGTATACAGCATATTACAGTATTATTAAAGTGGATGGGATTTTACAAAAGCTTATCCACACGCCGCTGAAAAATGCAGTGGACTTGGCGCATAACTTCAACTGCGGTGTGCATTTTGAGCGTGGGTTCAGATATGACGACTCCGATGCAGATGGAGGGTCCGTGGTTTTCACGGACCCTTAGGGCTCATGCACACGACCGTATGTATTTTGCAGTCCGCTAAAAAACAGATCCGCAAAAAATACGGATGACGTCCGTGTGCATTCCGTATTTTGCGGAACGGAACAGCCGGCCCCTAATAGAACAGTCCTATCCTTTTCCGTAATGCGGACAATAGTAGAACATTTTGCGGAACGGAAATACGGTCATACAGAAGCGGAATGCACACGGAGTAACTTCCTTTTTTTTTTTTTGCGGACCCATTGAAATGAATGGTTCCGCATACGGTCTGTAAAAAAGACTGAACAGACACAGAAAGAAAATAAGTTCATGTGCCTGAGGCCTTACGTTGTAGTGGACGTGATGGATCTGTGAACACGGACAAAATAGAGCATGCATCCGTGCTGAAAACACTGATGTCTGAATACACACATAAAAATGAATGGGGACGTGTGCTGTCCGTGGAGAACACGCACAGCACACGTCTGTGAAACACTGACGTGTGAATGAGGCTTAAAGAATAACTCCAGACAAAAATTTTATTCCATGTCCTGCTAGAAATGTACATGATATAATCTGTAGTGAATGTCATTTTCTTACCAGTGTCTGAATTTTTGACTTATATCATCCTGAAGTTTCTTATCTGTGTCATGTGACCAGCAATTAGACCCACCAACTCACACATAGACTTATGTGTGGACAGGAAGTCTAATTCTCTATGTATTCCTATGAGACTGAAAATGAGGCTCCCATAGGAATGAATAGAGCAGTTACTGGCTTCCTGTCCTGGGTCAGTTGGAGGTCAGGGAGTTGGTCACATGACCCAGCTACAATAAGAAGAGAGGTTATTACTCACAGAAACAGTCACTGATAAGAAAATGACAATCACTACAGATTATATCATGTACCTTTCTAACAGGTCAGGGAATAAAATTTTTTGCGGGAGTTCTTCTTTAAAAAAGAACTCCTGCAAAAAATTTTATTCTCTGACCTGTTAGAAAGGTGCATGATATAATCTGTAGTGATAGTCACTGATAAGAAAATGACAGTTTCTGTGAGTTATCCCCTCTCTTCTTATTGTAGCTGTGTCATGTGACCAACTCCTTGACCTCCAACTGACCCAGGACAGGAAGCCAGTCACTGCTCTATTCATTCCTATGAGACTGAAAGTGAGGCTCCCATAGGAATACATGGAGAAATAGACTTCCTGTTCACACATAAGGTGCTGTGTGAGTTGGTGGGTCTAATTCTTAGTCACATGACAAAGGTAAGAAACTTCAGGATGATATAACTCAAAAATTCAGCTACTGGTAAGAAAATGACATTCACTACAGATTACATCATGTACATTTCTAGCAGGACATGGAATACAATTTTTTGCAGGAGTTCTTCTTTAAGAGTTCATGCAGATGAACGTGTGCCGTCCATTCCATATATTGGAGACTGCAAAGCACAGGCACCGTCTGTGTGGCTGGTGCAGACGGATGCAGGCCCATTCAATGGGTCTGTGATCCGTCCGCACCACACCTTCCGGATTGGGGACCCGTTCAAGTGTTTGCGGGCATCGGCCAACAACTGTTGTGTGCATGAGGCCTACATTGATTGGAAACCTGTAGCACAAGTGAGTTTGGCCAGCAGCTTTCCTCTGCAGCATGTGGGTGAGATCTTTCAGGGTACGACCACGTGGCGCAGTCGCGTGGCATTCGGGAAGAGACCGCGCTACATTCAAGAACAGAACACCTGAGCTTTTTCATACCAAATTGTAAACTTTATTAAACCAATACAAAAATCACAATGACACTTAGAAAATCTAACTAAAAACATGATGGGTTCACAGGAATGGGGCGACATTGCTGGACAGCATGATTAGTTATATCAAGTATTATCCTCTAGCTGTGTATAATCCTAGAAATATGTGCAAAAATGCCAACATGTCCTTTAGCATAAAAGAGAGGTCTCCACACTACTATACACGGCATGGTATATTTATTGTACGTTCAAGAGCAGCACTGTTTAGCTGCTCTGCATTGATAATGGCTGCGCTGCCCCTGCAATACCGCGTGGCCAATAAACAACGCAGACCAGCATAACGCCAACCGGACGGATCTGTTATTCAGGCCATAGACTTCTATTATGACGGAATGAATACTGGGCAGCCTCTAAAGGCATTCCATTATGCATTCCGTCATAGAATTGCGTTATGGTCCATGATAACGGACTCCATAACGCAATTCAGTATAGACCACAACATAAACCCGCACACGAACTTCAAAATATGCAATTCGTTCGTCCCTACTTGCAACATTTATGCCATGAATTCCACAACTAAGGCTACTTTCACACTAGCGTTTACGTTTTCCGGTATTGAGTTCCATCATAGGGGCTCAATACCGGAAAAAAAAAATGCTTCGGTTTTGTCCCCGTTCATTGTACTGAACAGAACGGAGCGCTCCAAAATGCATTCCGTTCTGTTTAGTTGCCTCCCCAGACCGGAGAGCAAACCGCAACATGTTGTATTTTGCTTTCCATCCTGGGGATGCGGAGCAAGACAGATCCGTTATGACCCACAATGCAAGTCAATGGGAAGGATTTTCTCTGACACAATAGAAAACGGATCCCATTGACTTTCAGTGAAGTTCATGACGGATCCGTCTTGGCAATATTAAAGATAATACAACCAGATCCGTTCATAACGGATGCAGACGGTTGTATTGTCAGTAACGGAAATGTTTTTGCTGAACCCTGCCGGATCAGGCAAAAACGCTGGTGTGAAAGTAGCCGAAATCCATTTGGTGCACAATTTGCTGCTGCAAAATTCAGGCCGGACCCATCTCGTATGATGAACATGGGCAAAATCCGCTCCTGATTCGGCAGCGGAGACCGTCATTTTCCACCGTGTAATCCACATGTGGAACGTTGCGAACAGCTTCTTATTGGCCGCAATGTAATATGACGCAACCGTGTGCACGTGGTGGAATTTATTTCAGTAGCTGATTTGAAAAATTCCTGAGAAGGGCAGATTTGATGGTGTTCTTTCATAGAAGCCAATGGGGAAAGGATCGGTGAGCGTTTCTGCCGCCAAAAAAGATCCGTTTTCAGCTGATTTTCCTGCAGCGGATTTTGCCGTGTGAACCCAATATTCGGTCCTATTCTGACCTGCCTCATATGCATCATTCCTCCAGCATCCAGTGTTTGGACAACAGAGACGTCCATCAGAAGAGCTTGCAATCTAAATATTGTAATATAATCTAGACAGCTCCGGGGACAAGCAGAGGGATGAGGTGGGGACGGCTGATAGCAGATGTGTAAGGGAATTGTCTTAATTAAAATTCTCCCTTTCATCGTTGTAATTATGCGCTAACAAGAATTTGCTTCCCGCTTTGTCATTACGCCAACTTAAAAGAGGAAGGAGAGAAGAAAAAAAAATGGATCCGACCGTCCAAACATCATGTTGTATTAAAAGAATGATGATTTTAATTAGCTCCGAATCACTGAGGGAGAGAGTGAAGTTAACTAATTATTACCTGGCAATTAATAGAGAATATTCGGAGCGCTGCAGAATAAGAGGAGCGGCTAGTTCTGGTCTATTTGTCTTTTATTTTCTGCGGTGCTGCAATGACGAGAGATCGGCAGATGTGGCAAGCTCTGCACCAGAGGAGCTTACAGTCTAACTTGTATGGTGCAGATACACTCAGGGACATGTTACTAGGACAGATCTCTTTCAGGAGACATTAGGGCCGTTGCATACAGCGGGTCCGCAATACATGGACACCGGCCGTGTGCACCCAGCATCAAGGATATGGACCCATTCACTTGATGTTCTATTTTTTTACTTTGCGGACGGATCACGGACCCATTCAGTTAAATGGGTTTAGATCAGTCCCTGCTACTGCACAGATGTTGCCCATGCATTGGGGACCGCAAATCGCAGTCCCCAGTGCACGGAATGGCCGTGTGCATGAGGCATGTTGTTGTTTTTTTACTAAGACTGGAGATTTACCGTGAAAAAAATACTAAAAGTGGCCCCGTTTTGAAGTTGGGTCCAAATTGATGGAAGGCAGGGTCAGCAATACCATATTGTGGCACATTATACCCCCCGACAGAGCCAAATACCACAGTCCATCACAGAATACTGCCAGCAGCACAAAATACATCCCCAAAAACTTCCATTGGCCGGCCGAGAGGAGGGCTCAGGTGGCCCCCTGGGCATCGGCCCACTGGGAAATTTCCCTGTAAGGTCTATGGCCAATCCGTCCCTGTCGGAGTGTGAAACCCCAGTCTTTATTAAATGACCACCGTTCTATCAGATGCCGTATTATGAACCTATTCTCCCCTAGAAGCATTGCTGCTACGGGGATATCGTGGTCCTGCACAAAGGCGCCATATGGCAGTATACATTGTGCTTAAGGGATATTGTGGTCCTGCACAAAGCGCCGTATGGCGGTATACATTGTGCTTAAGGGATATTGTGGTCACGCACAAAGCGCCGTATGGCGGTATACATTGTGCTTAAGGGATATCGTGGTCCTGCACAAAGCGCCGTCTGGCGGTATACATTGTGCTTACGGGATATCGTGGTCCTGCACAAAGTCGCCGTATGGCGGTATACATTGTGCTTAAGGGATATCGTGGTCCTGCACAAAGTCGCCGTATGGCGGTATACATTGTGCTTAAGGGATATCGTGGTCCTGCACAAAGCGCCGTATGGCGGTATACATTGTGCTTAAGGGGATATCGTGGTCCTGCACAAAGTCGCTGTATGGCGGTATACATTGGGCTTAAGGGATATCGTGGTCCTGCACAAAGTCGCTGTATGGCGGTATACATTGTGCTTAAGGGATATCGTGGTCCTGCACAAAGTCGCTGTATGGCGGTATACATTGTGCTTAAGGGATATCGTGGTCCTGCACAAAGTCGCTCTATGGCGGTATACATTGTGCTTAAGGGATATCGTGGTCCTGCACAAAGTCGCTCTATGGCGGTATACATTGTGCTTAAGGGATATCGTGGTCCTGCACAAAGTCGCTCTATGGCGGTATACATTGTGCTTAAAGGATATCGTGGTCCTGCACAAAGTCGCTGTATGGCGGTATACAGAGTGCTTATAGCTCAGGAACCAAAGGAAATATGTGTGCCGCTATGGGGCACCGCACACATGGTTTTACTGTGTGCATACCGCCATGGTTTTTGCTGTCAAGTCCTATCATTTGGACAAGATTTGTCCTCAATCTAATGTCTAGATGCACCATCATAGGGCACAGTTCAACAGTGCAGCCGGCTGCAGGCAGCTAAGCCATGTCCACCAATGGGCCCACAATTTTGAGACAACCAATAGGACCATGCAGGGGCGGATTGGGAAATTAAAGTGTCCCCCGGAAAAAATACTAAAAGTGGCCCCGTTTTGTAGTCTGGTCCAAATTACCATATTGTAGCACATTATACCGCCCCAACAGAGCCAAATACCACAGTCCATCACATAATACCGCCAGCAGCACAAAATACATCCCCCAAAACTTCCACTGGCCGGCGGTGAGGAGGGCTCTGGCGGCCCCCTGAGCATCGGCCCACCTGGAAATTTCCCTGTAAGGTCTATGGCCAATCCACCCCTGCGACCATGACATCATTCATCTGCATCTGCCTAATAATCGGACAGGAAGCGGTGTGCCAAAAGATTGACTCGAATAATCTTTAAGAGTAGAATATAACTACTTGACTCATTCATTGCTATGGACAACTCGCTATAGCGCCTATGTCTGTCAGGCAGCGCAGTCATAACAACCAGGCTGACCCAACTGAGGCCTGAAGAAAGGCAGTGGGGCAGCAGACATGTATTGTCCTCCTTATAAAATGTACATACAATGCTCAACACCCAGAAGGGAAAGTTGTGGAATTATGGAAATCACAGGACGGATAGACATGTTAATAACAGGCAAATGATAAAAAAATGGAAACAAAATATTCAAAACATCTCAATTTATTCCATATCGAGCACCACGCACAGAAATCTATGCACTAATGCAGCTTGGCATACTGTCAGTGAGGTTATTAATGGTTGTCTCCATGCTGAATGCACTTGGGCACACAAATCATCAAGATCCGCTGCCGGCAGCTCCCTTTGCAATTGCCGACTAATAACGTCCCAGATGTGCTTGATGGGAGAGAAGTCCGGAGACGTTGCAGGCCATAGTAGCACATTTCGGCCACACAGGCTGCTCACAGTAGCGCCAGCAAGATGCGACCTGGCGTCGTCCTGTTGAAAATCTGCTTCTGGGACACTTTGGAGAAATGGTTCCCAGAGCAAATCAATGTAACGCTGAGCTGTTAGGGTACCTGAAATGAAGACTAGAGAGGTCCGGCTATGGTACATTATACCACCACACCACGATCCTGGGAGTAGGACCAGTGTGACGTTCCCTTGTGAAGACCTCTTCATGGCATTGCCCATGTGGTCTTCAGAACTGTCTCCAGCTATCATTGATTCTGAGACAAAAGTGGGACTCAGTGAAGAGGATAGACCTCCATTCTAGCCTCCATTGCCCGTCTTACTTGGCACCATGATAGCCTTTGGGAGCGTGAGGTCAATGAAACATCTGTAATTGGAATTCTGGTTTCATGAAGACACCTTCTGATGGTTTATGTAGACTCTGTTTGCCGCCTTAGGCTTGGGATGTGACGTCCAATCTCACCTGCAGTACAGAATGGATCACTACCCCCATTCTTCTAATCAGACGATCCGTCCGTGCAGAGGTTCTCCTCTCTGTACCTCTTGCTATCATTCCAGTTCACCGGGAAACACAAAGTTGAGCACAGTTGACATCTCGGCCTAGGTGTGTAGCGATCTGCTGGGGTGATAAACCAAGGCCTCTCAGCTCAAGGATTCTGTCCCTCTCAGTTTTCGACAAGTGTTGATAACTGGGGTTTCATTGAATAGGATCATCGCACAATCATCCCACATGACTTGATCCAATTTTTGAGGTGTCATGTGACTAAAAAACCTTGCTTTTAATCTGGCTTTTATGCCCCTCCCAGTTTGGTGCTAGGTGCTTAAAAATTTCATCATCTGCAGATCTTCGTGACACCTTCTACTCCTTCGATTTATATTACGGCTTGTCCTTCTTGGTGCCGCAATTTCAGTGTAGAGGATTGTACAAATTCCAAGCAGAATCAAATCCAGGACCCGGCTTTTCCAGGCAGTAACCAAACCTCAGCTTCATATTCGATATGTTAAAACTACCTGTACACAGGGGCGAAACTACCATAGACTGCTATGGGGCCCAGGGCAAGAGGGGGCCCAGTCTTAGTTGGGATTATCTCCTCTTCTACTGGAGGTGAAAACTTGGTCAGGACTCTACCCTCTAAATGAGGCAGTGGAAAAATGGCCCTTCTGTCCTGTGTGGGGGGCCCGGTGTGATCCTCGCTATGGGGCCCTTACTTCTATATGCCTGTACAACAGCAAGTTATCAGATTCCTGAATATCCAAGACGTCTTTGGATTGCCTTAGCAAAAAGAATGAGGACATGTACTGTACATACTCTTTAGCAGAATGTTTTTTAATTCTTAACATAAGTCCCTTCTTGGGGAGGAGATGTACAAATATAGCAGTGCGCCCGTCTGTCTCCCCCCTCTATAAATAATTCTGACATTAGGAATAAAAATAAGCTTGCTTCGGCCTCTTTTAGTCAATTCCTTGGAGGACCATTGTGATGGTCGAAGAGTTCAGAACAATAGATCTCCAGATGTGACCTTAAATATCACACAACTGAAAATGAAAGTCTCGTACCAGGAGTACCACGGTTTTCCGGTACCTCCAGTATTTTTAGATCATCGTTTCTGGCTCCTAGGTGCCACGAAAGCATCTGGTCTACTAAGTAGGATGTGGTCTACCACAAGATGTCTCAAAATGGAGAAGATTAGCCCATAGAACCAATAGGCAGGGACAAGGGGCCTTCCTTCTCTGAAGCTAAGGCTGACCACATCGACAAATGGTTGGTGGACATAAGTCTCCCGACACCCCCCCATACATATGCATCTGTTCTGAATAGGGAGAGTGGGGAAAGCTGCTGCCATATTCCTTAGGACAGAAGGATCAGGCATGTTGAAATCCAAGTGCTCAATCTTTATCTCTTCTGACAACTACCATTGGGTGAGAGTCAGGAGGCTGACTGGACGGGTTGGCCAACGTACATCGAATGCAGGGGTCAGCAACCTTCAGCACTCCAGATGTGGTGAAACTACAACTCCCAGCATGCTCCATTCACTTCTATGGGAGTTCTGAAAACAGCTAAGCAAGTGTGCATGCTGGGAGTCGTAGTTTCACAACACCTGGAGTGCTGAAGGTTGCCGATCCCTGATCTAAGGGCTTGTTAACACGACCGGATATTTTTTCCGTTTCCGTTCCTTTTTTTTGGGGGGGACCGTATGTGGAACCATTCATTTCAATGGGTCCGCAAAAAAAAAAAAGGAAGGTTCTCCGTGTGCATTCCGTTTCCGTTCCGCAAAAATATAGAACATGTCCTAATATTGTCCGCATTACAGACAAGTATAGGACTGTTCTATTAGGGGCCGGCTGTTCTGTTCCGCAAAATACGGAATGCACACGGACGTCATCCGTATTTTTTGCGGACTGCAAAATATATACGGTCGTATGAACAAGCCCTAATGTGTATGACCAGCTTTATGTAGGTGACCATAATAATGTAGTAAAAATAGCGTCCGTAGCTGTACGATAAATGTACGATGTGGGGGTATTAGGTTATATTCACACAGCCATATGTGTTTTGCGGTCAGCAAAAAAAACATGACGTCCATATGGCATCCGTTTGGGTTTTTTTTGCGGATGCTTTGTAACAATACCTATCCTTGTCCGCAAGACGGACAAGAATAGGACATGTTCTATTTGTTTTTTGCAGGGCTACGGAACGGACATACGGATGCGGATAGCACACGGTGTGCTGTCCTCATTTTTTGCGGAGCCATTGAAATGAATGGTTCTGCATTCTATACACACAAAAAACGGAACGAACATGGAAACATAACACTTTCATGTGAATGCAGCCTTAGGCCTCATGCACGTGACCGTATGTATTTTACGGTCCGCAAAAAACGGATCTGCAAAAAATACGGATGACGTCCGTGTGCCTTCTGGGACAGCTGACCTCTAATAGAACAGTCCTATCCTTGTCCGTAAAGCAGACAATAATAGGTCATGTTGTATTTTTTTGCGGAACGGAAATACAGACATACGGAAACGCAATGCGCAATGAGTAACTTCCGTTTTTTTTGCGGCCCCATTGAAATGAACGGTTCCGCATACGTGTGCATGAGCCCTTATACAGTGAGGCTTCCTGGCAGCGACCTTTATGAAAAAAATCCCAGTAAGTGTTTGCATGAGTGATATCAGATGACGATGATGGCGTGCGGCCGAGGCCTACGTACCATCATTGGTCTCATTTGTAAAGGTCACACGATGCCCTTTCATGTATGATCACATTTGCCTCCATAGTTTGCAGCCCATTAATGGGTTAACCACATTCTGGCGATTCGCTGTACACGATACAAATGGCGTCAGCTCGGAGTACAGTGCAGATAAGGTCTTCTCCCCTCCATAGGACGCTGCAGAAGTCGCGCGCAGGACGCTGCTGCTCCGTCCAGTTAACAACCGGCTTGCTGCAAACATTTCTATACTCGATAATATTTTTTTTGCTATCTCTCGAAAAGTACATTAGCACCAGACCATGTTCTCATCAAAGTCTCCACTCAGAGAACGCCGATAAGCCTTATCTTATTTCTGCTTCATTAGCAACTGAAATCTTGGGGAGCTGTCAATCACGGCCGTCGCCACGAGCCGCGGAAGTTAGATGGTGGTAAAGTAACGTTGGACCAGGGGTTGCGGTTTACATGAAAACTAGTAATAGTGGGGACAAGTGGCGGGACCGTGTCCTGTGCTGGAGGATTAAATCCTTTATTGTACCAAAATAAAAGAAACCTTGATGGTTTCCGCAGACGCCATAAGGATTATTGACTGGGTACAGAATAGATTTCTAAGACGTGGCTGAGAATATAAAGAACATCTCACGGTCGCACACCTAGGTTACAAAGTGCAGGAGTTTATTCATTGCATGAAAAAAAGGCAACACAGTGATGGGGAAAAACCCTTTAATCAAACGTTTCTTCTTGATTGATTTATTTATTTATTTATTTGAAAAGTTGAGCAAATGAAACTTTGTAATATTTAGTAATATTTATTTAGCCTCTGCCAGTCTTTCAATTTGAATGTCATGGACAGCCACCCATCACGGCTTCCAGCGGCAGCGTTCCAGACACCGCACTAAGAAGGGACATGTTCTCTCATGGCATGGTCACAGCTCGAATGGCGGCTTGGCTTCCCAATGAAAACAGTGCGAGGACGATTCTGCGTGTCGTCAAAAGACACTATGTGAAAACAGGCCATTAGGGGTAAGCAATAGAGATGAGCAAACGTGCTCGTAACGAGCACTGTACCGCTCGGCTCCCCTGCGCTCGCGTGGGCGCAGGCAGCCGCTTCCGTCGGGTGAGGAGGACAGAAGCGGCTGCCTGCGCCCAATGCGAGCGCAGGGGAGCCAAACGGTACAGTGCTCGTTACGAGCACGTTCGCTCATCTCTAGTAAGCAACATCTTCCTTAGGGCTCATGCACCCAACCATATGTATTTTGAAGTCTGCAAAAAACGGATCCACAAAAAATATGGATGATGTCAGTGTGCTTTCCGTATTTTACGGAACATCTGCTCCGTATGTTTTAATCCGCATCCGTTCCGCAAATGAGGAATCCAGAATGCGGATCTATTCACTTCAACGGCTCTGCAAAAAATGCAGACAGCACGCGGAGTTCCGTTCCGTTATGCGGATCCGCATATAAGGTAGAGCACGTCCTACTTTTGCCCGCATTTGCGGTCCGTGGTCCCATTGTAGTCAGTGGGTCCGCAAAAAATGCGGATGATATGCGGAATGCATCATTATGTCATCCGCAATTGTGGATCCATTTCCAGGAAATAGAAAGAAATACCCTACCAACATATATTCCTTCTTCCGTTTTTTTTTTTGCGGAAAAATGGAACGGTTGCGGATGTACAATTGGTAAAAACGGAAGGTTTTTGAAGAAACACAGATCCGCAAAAAACGGAACGAAAATCTGGAAAAGAAAAATACGGACTTGTGAATGAAGCCTTAACCAGTCCTATCCTTGTCCGTAATGCGGACAATAATAGGACATGTTCTATATTTTTGCAGAACGAAAATACGGAATGCACACGGAGTAAGGCCTCTCACACACGACCGTGTTTCACTGTACAGCGGCGGCCTCAGGAAGCGCACGGCGTCATAGCAACCAATGACGCCATGCGCTCCCATCCTCTGGGGGAGCACAGGCCGGGCTTGTGTGAGAGGCCTAACTTCCGATTTTTTTTTTTGTGGATCCATTGAAATGAATGGTTCTGCATACGGTCCGCAAAAAAACGGAACGAAAATACGTTCGCGTGCATGAGCCCTTACCTTTAGGCTTCCTTCACATATAATTTTTGTTTGCTGGATTTAAAAAAAAAAAGTAGGAAAAAGCAGTATTTTTTATGTTACTTGTGTTTTCTTATGGTAGTTTCTGTGACATTTTTAATTTTTTGTAGTATTTTTGCAAATAAAGCCATTTGTTTTTAAGCTGGAAATCATGTACCCTCTGCCATCATGGACCCAAAAAAAGGCCAAGAAACGAAAAACCCTTAAAAATCATGACATAGTGTAGTAGAATTTTCATCAGCTGCCAAGAGACCTTGTTTTCACAGGACGGACGCTTGACTAGAGCCTTGGTAAAAAATAAACCAATGGAAAAAAAAAACACGCACAATACACATTTTTGCAAGGGCAAAAAAACAATGTAGCACAAAAACAGCAGAAAATTATCTAAAAAGGCACAACTGGAGCAGATTGCAAAAAAAAAAAAGACACAACAAAAAGTTCGAGAAGAAAAACTTCCTTAAAAAATACAGGTGTGTACTCGCCGGGTGGCACCTTTTTTTTAAAAAACCAAAAACTATGAAAATCTCTAAAAACAAACAAAACAAGGAAGACTGTAAATATTCAGAAACCTCCTCAGTCCCAGTTGTCAAGAAATCTGTCATTACTAGTCAATACTAGAGAAGGCGATTGAGCTGACTGTCTTTCAGGATTGTAGAGAAATGGCGCGAGGAGAAGCAGCCAGGAAAGACGTCTGATTGGTCAGAGCACACAGAGGGCCGTGACATCACTCCAGCCTGAGCCCGCCCACTGGGCATGGATGGAAGGACATACAACTGGGCAGATCTTGTCTCAGACGTGGACTAAAACGAGATGCAACTTTGTGTGCCCGAAATCAGCCACAATAATAAATGTGCCCCAGTTATTTCCGGCTGTACTACACCTAAGGGCTCGTGCACACGGACATTGCCCGCCGTGCCTGTATTGCGGGCACTGGGCGTGTTCACACCGTATCATGGATGCAGACCCAATCACTTGAATGGGTGCAATCTGTGAGAAATGGTGCAGTGCGGAACAGAGTCTTTTTTGCCCGTGCCTCTGCACCATAAAAAAGTAGTGCATGCACTACTTTTTGCGGTGGGGACTGTCGGATGCAGATCGCGGAACCCATTCAAGTGAATGGGTCCACAGACGGTGGCCACACATTCGGTGCCCACGCAATTGTGGTCCGAAGCACGGGCAAGGTCTGCACACGGTCGTGTGTGTGAGCCCTAATATAGATGGGGAGATTTATCAGTATTTTTGTAAGTTGCATAACTTAAAGAGGACCTCTCCCCTCTCCTGACATGCCTGTTTTAATATCTTCATGCATTCCCCATGTAATAACAATTCTGGAACATCTATTCTTATATCTCTATGTTGTGCCATTTCTTTATTATTTCCACTAGAAGTTATGAATGAATTGCTAGCAGTCTGCAGTAAGGGTACAGAGGGGAGGTGACCAGTTGGGGGTGTGTCCCTGCACAGACTGACTCTATCCAATCAGTGCTGCTATTTTCAGACTGTGCAGGTACACCCCCCCCAACTGGTTACCCCCCCCCTCTGTACCCTTACTGCAGACTGCTAGTAATTCATTCATAACTTCTAGCAGGAATAATAAAGGAATGGCACAACATAGAGCCATAAGAATAGATGTTCCAGAATTGTTAATACGTGGGGAATGCATGAAGCTATTAAAACAGACATGTCAGGAGTGGGGAGAGGTCCTCTTTAAATTGTCTAAAATTTAGCAAAAATTCAAAATTTTTCAAATTGGCTATACTGCATATTTCTCTAACCGTGTAAGGCTCTATTCACATGAGCATTGTGTACTGGAAAACAGAACACGCTGATCCAGCATAGGATGTATATCTGTGTCGCCCAACAGAATCCATCGATTTCAACTGGGGTCTGGCGGGTTCCGTAATTTTCAGAATAGTGCTGACCGCGTATGATACTTCATGTCAGAGCTCCCTTTGGAGACTGCAGCAGTGTGAACGGAGCCTTATACCCTTTTCTTTGTGGGGATGCCCAACCTGCAACCCTCCAGCTGTTGGAAAACTACAACTCCCAGCATTCCTGGACAGCTTACTGCTATCAGCCTCTAGTAGAGCATGGCGGGAGTTGTAGTTTTCCAACAGCTGGAGGGCCACAGGTTGGGCATCCCCTGGTTTAAACCAATATTGTTGGGTACCATGCCACTTTTCAGGTCAGGGTAGGTGCAAAAAATAAATAGGTTCACACTTTTTTGTTACTTGATGACACATTGTAACGAGTCCCTCCAATAGTCTGAAGAGCGAGTTTTCCAAACTGCCAGCCAGTCCCTGTAACAGCGCCGCTCCTTCCTAGCAAGGCGGCCATATTGAATGATTTCACATCTACTATTCACAGCAGTAACCAAGTGTAATATTCGGCTCGGGGAACAATGGAAGATGAAACCTGGAGAATTGCTGCAGCCGGTGACAACCAGGTCTGAGAAATGCGGATAATAAAATCATGACAGCGTATAGTAGAATCCTTCCCAGCTGCCAGGAGACCTTGTTTTCACAGGACGGACGCTTGACTGGGATGTTAGAAGCCAAGAATAATATACTGTCTTTAAAGAGACTAAGTAAAAGGGGGGGGAAAAATCTTCTAAACATGGCGCGGAGAAGTCATGCCAGCGGTTATAAATCCTGGATCCTTTAAAGAAACCGAGAGTAGGAGTTGGAGGAGGTCAGTTGTGGGGAGATGCAAGGCATAGCACAGAGGAGAAAAATCTCTGCTTCATCCAGCGAAAATTCCTCATCAGATCCTGGGACTGATAGGTCCAGGCGGACAATGCCGCTTAACCCCTCGCAGCCTGCAGAGCGCCTTAAGGGCCCGGGTAGATGAAAAAAGCGAACCCTGTTAATGCACCTTGTGGAGAGGACGAGGCACAACCTGCTGAATAATGAAGATTGGTTCAGAGCACAATTAGGCTCTGGGTTTTTTTGGCACCTGCACAGTTTTTCCCGCATTTTTTGTGGCGTTTCTGTGCACACGGTGGGGCAGATATACTAGTACAGCGGTTACAAACAACCTTTTACAAACCAGCCCCTGGATCTGAATACTTTTGTAACTGTGTGTAATTAAAAATGTAATATAGTCACTGAGCTATTCAATAAAATGTATCTGTATAGCGCCACCTGCTGCTTGTTCTTTTCCTTATTTCTTGTCCACCTCACTGAGGTGGTCGCACGCGCTCAGTTTAAATCTTCAACTGTCACTGTCTGTTAGAAGCTGTGGCAGTTACAGGTGAAGTGCAACAGTAGAAAGGAAACCCCCCTCTGAGAATGGAGGTACAGGTTCATATACTATATGATGTCTCATGGCATAGGCCCTTTAATAAATGTCCCTCAGTGTGTTTGGCCGTCTTTTTGCATTTTTTTTCTGGTGATTTTTTGCACACAGTGTGGGTTACCACTAATATTTTCTTCATGGTGTTTTTCCCCTATAGAGAAGGTGATGTGAAAATGTCTGAAAAGACAGAAAACACCACCTGAGGCTTCATTCACACGTCCGTATTTTGTATCCGCATCCGTTTCCGCAATTTCGGACAATTATGCGGATATGATGCGGATCCATTCATTTCAATGGGTCCCAAAAAAATGCGGACAGTACACCGTCTGCTGTCCGCATCCGTGTGTCTGTTCCGACTGTCCGCATAAAGAAATCCTCCTATCCTACTTCTATCCCGATTTTGCGGTCCGTCGGTCAATACAAGTCTATGGAACCTCCAAAAATGCGGAAGACATGCGGAAAGGCATCCGTTCCAGGAGGGTAGAAAAAAAAAAAAAAGATTTGATTCCTCCTTCATATGGATACATCCTTTCCGTTTTTTGCGGAAAAATGGAACGGATGTGCTTGAAAAACAGAGTTTTTTTGCGGAACAACGGATCCGCAAAAAACTGATCGTTTTCCAGGATGTGCACATATACGGACGTGTGAATGAAGCTTAATCAAGATAAACACCAGGAGCAACAGAAAAAAACACACACTTGTATGTCCTGCGGCGATACTCTGCAGAAAAATGCCTAAAACCTACATGTGGGTACACTGTAAGGCTGGATTCACACACTGCTTTTTGTGTTTTTTTTTTACTTTTGCGTTTTTTGAGATGTCTTTTGCATATGCATTTTTTTGTGTTTTTATTTAGTTTTTTTGCAGGAAAACTGCTAGCTCCAGACGTTAGCTAAAAGTGTAGTGTTCGGGTTTTTTTGTAAGTGTTTATGTAATTTTTTTCCTCTTCTCTATAGGAAAAAAAATGCAATTCACACACGTTCAAGAAGTTGTCCCATTAAGTCAACTTATTCCTAGACCATGGATCAGCAACCTTCGGCACTCCAGCTGCTGTGAAACTACAACTCCCAGCATGCACATGTACTCGGCTGTTCTTGTAACTCTCATAGAAGTGAAAGCAGGATCCTGGGAGTTGTAGTTTTAGAACAGCCGGAGGTTGCTGATCCCTGTCCTAGACGCAAGCATGTCCTCCGCCCCATTCAGCTCTATGGGACTGCTGGAGAGAGCCGCGATCTAAAGCAGCGTGATCTGCAGCGGCCCCAGTGATTGGATCTCCACCAATCAGACACTTATTCCCTTTCCTCGAGGGCTCATGCACACGACCGTATGTACTTTGCGGTCTGCAAAAAAACATATCCGCAAAAAATACGGATGACGTCTGTGTGCATTCCGTATTTTGCAGAACAGTCCTATCCTTGTCCGTAATGTGGACAACGATAGCACATGTTCTTTTCTTTTTTTTTCGGAACGGAAATATGGACATACAGAAGCAGAATGCAGACACGGAGTAACTTTGCTTTTTTTGCGGACCCATTGAAATGAATAATTCCGCATATGGTCCGCGAAAAAAAAAACGGAATGGACACGGAAGGAAAATACGTTAGACAGATAGATAATAAGTTGTCATAATAGGACAACCCTTTAAAAAAAAACTCTAAAAAACGACATAAAACATGTGATATTCCAAAAATAAATTTGCTTTTTTTATGTTTTTTAGCAGGAAAAAACAAAACAAAAGCAAATTCATGAATCTAGGAGATGTGTGATACGGAATTTAGATTGGAAGCTCCGATAGGACAGAGTCCGACCTGAAGAAATGTCTTCTTGTAGTAAGTTGGGGCTTCGCCTCTTCACGTTACATCCGAGGACAGAATATAAATACAGGGGATATGAAGCCAATGAAATCCTGGCGTTCGAGTCGCCCCTTCCTGTCTGAATCCTGACCCTTCACCATTACACCAGTCCTCGGAGGGACCGAATCCAGGGCATTGTTTATGATACCTGCACCTGCAAGACCAGTTCCCTTTTCAGTATTTCATATGGAAAGAACATTATAAAGTGCGATGTACAGCAAAGCCGTAGCCCGGGACGAGGCGCAGTGTCACCGATACCACGGGGCGTTAAATTCCTGGGTTCAGTTACGAATTATGTAAACTCTGGTTATATTTCATCCTCACCGCCGGCTGCCCTGGGAGGAAGCAGACCTCATCCAGACGGGGGCTTAGACTTAAACAATTTAAGGAGCAAAAATTGCAGATAATGTAGCGCAATTTGGCTGCTGAGCGAATTCTCGCCGCTGCCTCCTGAAATTATCCACTTGAGTTAATGTGTCCCGGGATTAGAGAACATCTGTCTCCTTCACAAGGGGTTAAGTCCTCTATCTGTTATGTTAATTAGATGCAGGAAAGCTATAGGATTTATTCGCACAATTGCATTTTGTAGTAGTGCAAATATTCCGCTGTGTTACAAGTGAACCAACGGACTGTAGTCTGCTGCTCGAACACTATATTTTGTGCAACAACCATTGAAGCCGAAATGGTCCCATCAAGAGGTCATTGCCAAGCAGGGGTGCACCTAGCCTTTCTGCTGCCTGAGGTGAAAACTGAAAGGGCGCCCCTCCCTCCCCAAAGTCAATTTCTTAACCTAACCCCTTCCCTTCAGCCTCCCCTCTCTTGCCCTTACCTGGTTCTGCCTGAAGCGATTGCCTCACCTGGCCTCATTGGTGGTGCGCCCCTGTTGCCAAGGAGAATATGTCAAATGTCTATCAAGGTAGTGTAGCAGTCATCCAAAGTGCTATCTCTTACCGGAGGGTGCTAGAGGTTCCCTCCACATAGGGGTCTGTAACTCCCACATCTGAAACGTTTCCACCCCAATGATTGTCCGCCACACAGAGCTGTATGCTTACCAACACCTGCTTAGCTGCAGGCACCATGACCTCAATCCGCAGATGTGTTCGGAGAAAGGAACAATTCAATTTCCCCAAACTAATTGCACCTTTGTTTTGCTTCTTTTTTAATCTAGAAAGGCATCTAGAATATCTTCTTTCAGGCATATAGTAAAATAATTTGGCTGCCTGCAGCCACCACCAGGGGGAGCTCTAAAGTCTGCTTTATCTTTAATGGCTGGATAAATTGTTTTCCATGAGCTCCCCTAGTGGTGGTTGGAGGGAGACAGAATTTATGAAATGTAGCTCTATGGCCGTGTAAATAGAAGCAGAATTTTGTATCTGAAAAAATTATAAATGATGTAAAGTGTAAGTGCCGCTTGTCTTTCATTCAGCCTCTTTCCCCTGATTTTAAACAGCAAAAATGATGGGTGCCAGATTATCAGATTGTCTCCATTATCGAATGGTTGTAAAACGCACAGGAACTAGCTCTTGAATGGAACAAGAAGACCTGCCCGGTTCAAAATGTAAGAGCTGTGCCGGGTTACTACAGCTTCCATTCACTTCAATGGTAGCTGAGCTGCAGTAACCCAGCGCGGCCACTACAATTTGAACGGCGCTGTGCTTCCTGTTCCATTTAAAGTGCTAGTTCCTATATCAGAGGCTGCAGGTGGAGGTGCAGGGTATTAGACTCTCACTGATCGGATATTAAAGGGGTTGTCTCACCTCACACATTGGTGGCATATTGCTAGGATACACCACTAGGGATGAGCGAACCCGAACTTTACAGGTTTGGGTCGTGTAGGAATTCCGTTATGGGTTCCGTTATAATGTAATTCGTAGGCAACCAAAGTCCCACCTCCGGGACCAGCCCTTAGCTCTAGAATGGAGCCTCTAAAGTGAACTGGAGCACACACCGCACATGAGCGACCACCCTCCATTCGTTTCTATGGGACTGCGGAAAATAGCCGAGTGCTGGACTGGCTATTTCCAGCAGTCCCATAGAAGTGAATGGAGTGGTGGCTGCGCTCGCGCTTCAGGCTCTCCATTTATTTGTATGGGACTTCTGAAAATATCAGCGCTCGCTCGTTATTTTTAGAGCTCCCACATAAGTGAATGGACACATGAGCGGCGCGCTCTCATTCACTTTGGGGGCCCCGGTCTAGACACAGGTGACTATCCCAGAGGTGGACATTGGTGGAATGACCTAGCGCAGGGATCGGCAACCTTCGGCACTCCAGCTGCTGTGAAACTACAACTCCCAGCATGCTCCTTCCACTTGTGTGGGAGTTTAGAGAATAGCTAAGCAAGTGTGCATGATGGGAGATGTAGTTTCACAACACCTGGAGTGCCGAAGGTTGCCGACCTCTGACCTAGCGCTACGCCAGCAATGCGTGAGATGACACAACCCCTTTAATGATTTATCCTAAAGATAGGTCATCAATATCAGGAGCCTGAACAACCCCTTTAAACGGCGCGAGCACCATATTTATATCAGCTCTCCTGCACTTTTAGGACATGTGCAGATGTGGCGGATTTACAGTGCAGATTTGACACTGCAAATCTGCAGCACTGTACAGTACAAGGGGCACAGGGGGCGGCCAAAACTACAATCAGAAAAAAATCTGCACGGACCTAAAACATTACACTGAAGTGGCATCTGGCGAAGCGTTCTGTAAGTGTCGGCTCTGTGATATTTTGATAGCGAGCTGTATTATTTCTAATAATTCACACCAGATAATGCAGAGCACGCATGGCGCCCTTAACCCCTCTGCCTCATGCTCTCTGCTCTACGGCTTTAGCGGATTTAACTTTTTTAACCTGCTCGCATTTTACAAGATATAGTAAAACAGCCCTTAACCAATTTTCAGTCAGGAGGAAGTAAAGCTTCATTGTACGGATTCCAAAATTTTGTTCAAATATGCTTTTTTTTTTTTTTTTGTAAGGGAACTCCGTCCAAAAATAAGTTTGAAAGAAATCTAAACATAAAATACAAGGGGCTTAATATGAACCAGCTACGAATAACATTCACGGATACACATGTAACTTGCTCACAAACGACCTGCGACTGAAAACATTTGAGGATATTTTCTCTGTGTATCAGATTTTCTCGTGTAACTAGTGAAAAACAGGAAGCGAATGTAATGGCTGCTGACAATACCTACCTCATATCGCCGATATCAGACCAACCACACGCACAGAACATCTTTCCAGACCCCCTGTGGGCCAATATTACAGGCAGATCCTTGAACATGGGCATGAGGCTTATTTTGTGTTGACTTAAAGTGTAACTTTCATTCTTTTTTTTATTTTTGTAATGTGTAGGGGCAGTGATACTGACCATTTTTGTAATATACTTTAATTACTGAAATTGTACATTTCTATTAGAAAAATAGCTATAAAGTGGCCCATTTGAGCCTTAGCAACGCTCCTCTGTCTTCTGTTTACATAACACAGTCAGTGTTAGAAAGTCTCCATAGTTATGTAAACTGAAGACAGAGGAGCGTTGCTAAGGCTCAAAATGGGCCACTTTACAGCTATTTTTCTAATAGAAATATGCAATTTTAGTAATTAAAGTATATTACAAAAATGGTCAGTATCACTGCCCCTATACATTACAAAAATAAAAAAAAGAATGGCAGCTACACTTTAATTCTTTAGCAAGTTAATCTTCTTTACTTGTGTAATTTTGTTGGATAATCCAAGATATTTGATAATTCAGCAATCAGCATCTATGTAGATTAGAGAGAGAGGGGGAAGATGCAGTAGAGTAGCACAATGGCATGATCTGACTGCACAGGGTTTGTTTGTAGTCTGTAACCATGGAGACACATAGATTTGCACATTAGCTGTAGATACTAAACATTTGGAGATTTTAAATCAAGAATATTTTGTTTATTTTTTGTAATATTAGACATGGGCCAGTTCCAGACGAGTGAGTTGTCTGTGGGAAACAGGCTCCGGGTGGGAGTGTGATTTCCCATCCTGGACTCTGCTTATGTAACAATAATTTATAATGCTGTATGTACTGGTCTGACATCACCTGTAATAACTTGTACTTACTGTATTTTTCACCCTATAAGACGCACCTAGGTTTTAGAGGAGAAAGAAAAAAAATACATATATATATATTTTTCATCAGACCAGACGCTCAATGTTAATAAGACCCTTAGTTAAGCCTCAGATCAGACCCCTAATGTTTCTAAGACCCTCAATCAGACCCCCATGTTAATAAGACCACCATGTCATTCAGATCTCAGTCTGGACACCACTGCCGCTCCTGATATTCTGCTCCGGCTCTTCCCGGTACTCTGTGCTGTGACCTGTCACATAGCATGTCAACGTTGTCACACTGTGCGCAGGTCACAGCACAGCGCGTGGCCAGCGAAGACCAGGAAGTGGTGAGTACAGAGGCTGGGGAGCGCTGCATTCACCACTCCCCGGTCCTCCTGTACTAATGAGTGCTTCCATAATGGAAGCATTCATTAGTATTCATCCCATAAGACACTTTGGGGGAAAATAGTGCGTCTTATAGGGCGAAAAATACGGTTCATAATGCCGTCAGCATAGTTCAATAGATCTGAAGTCTGGCGGGGACACACAGCCATTATGAATCATAATAATGCCGTGAGGTCCCGTTACAAGAGCAGAGTCCAGGATGTGAAATCACTCTCCTACTCGGAGCCCGTTTCCCAGGGACAGCTCGCTCATAGGGAGAGATTTATCATGAGGGGAATCTTTCAAATCAGCTTTGCAGGAATCTATGTTGCTGTAATTTGCATAGAGGATTAGACTTCCTGTCCACACATAAGATGCTGTGTTATCTGGTGAGTCTGATTCCTAGTCACATGACACAGATAAGAAACTTCAGGATGATATTACTCAAAAATTCAGACACTGGTAAGAAAATGACATTCACTACAGATTACATCATGTACATTTCTAGCAGGACATGGAATAAAATTTTTTGCGGGAGTTGTTCTTTAAGTCTAACACATCTGCAGCACACTTGCATGGCGTGCTCTCTATTCATATTGATGGGACTGCCGTAAAATTTTCGGAACTGAATGGAGAGCATGCCGCACATTGCACTTTTCTTCACTTTCAGAGGGAGATAGATAGGACCCAAACCTATCTGACATCAAAGTCCCAGATGACACAACCCCCTTTAAAGCCCGACAGGCTAACCATGCTGACTTTTCAAAACTGGAGTGGTGTAAAAATGCAAAATGCCCTAAAAATTTTGCACAAAGAAGCCAAAAAAATCCCAAAGCCCTAATGTGCAACGACAGAATTCTTGATAAATGTCCATGTAGGGCGGACTATGGGATAAGCATGTATCCAGAAAGTGACAACCTGGTTTGGTAACCATTACTACAGTGGGACTATACCAACCAGGGATTGTATCCTTTTGCCCTCGTTTATCGAGATCTTTTGTTTGAGGGGGCTGCTTACCCATATTTATTGATGTCCACCTTACATCTGTGTGTCGGTATTTTAAAACGCAATGACTGGGACTTTACTGCACTACAGTCATATCTCTATTGAAGTGTGATATTTGAAAATCCTCCTGATGAACCCAAGTTTTTTGGGGGAAACGCGTTGGGGATGCAATATTATCTGCAATTAGCCTTAGGGCGATACTAGGGTGTATATAGGGGAGGTTGGAGGACAGGGAATCCCTACCATCAGGGGATGTCCCTGGGCTGAGGTCTATATAGGGGCCACATCAGGGCCAGATCTCAGATGCAATTATCCTAGCTATTCCCCCCCCCCAACCCGGCGATTGTCAACAGAATAAATGTTTTTTTGTAATTTTTGTGTAATTATATGAATTATGTGGGATATTTTTTAACTCAATTAAATAAAATATTATAGTTTTAAGAGTCTATTAATAGTGGCTTTGTAATTGATTTATATATTTTGAGACTCATGATTAACTGTGGACATCAATTATTAGTAAATTGATAAATGTCCATGTAGTCTTGAAACCGGTGTTTAACCCAAAACTGGATTTGAGTTAGGCCTCATGCACACAATCGTATTTTGCGGTCCGCAAAAAAAAACGGATCTGCAAGAAATAAGGATGACGTCCGTGTGCATTCCGTATTTTGTGGAACAGAACAGCCGGCCCCTAATAGAACAGTCCTGTCCTTATCCATAATGCGGCCAATAATAGGACATGTTCTGTTTTTTTGCGGAACGGACATATGGAAATGGAATGCACACAGAGTAATTTCCGTTTTTTGAGTAACCATTGAAATGAATGGTTTCTCATACGGTCTGCAAAAAAACCCAGAATGGACACGGAAAGAAAATACGTTCGTGTGCATGAGCCCTTAATAGATATATTTCCTAACCCAGTTTTCAGACTGGAGGCCTGGTGAGGTTGGCGACACTGTTGGACGCGGTTTCAGGTCCCTTGTATCATCACTACGGAGAGCTACAATGTGTCACGTATCGCCAGCGCAGCAGATGCAGGCTCTTCAAACGGGTCGCGTGCAGGCTAGACAGCTCCTCTCCAGAGGACACGTTGCGATGTGTGATGTGTTTAGTCTGCAGGTGTTTGTTTTGTGCCGAGATGAAGATGAGGCACTGGTTGTTTAGGCTGAGCCCCTGCTACTGGGCGGATTCCATACATCGTGGCCTCTTCAGTTCTAGGAAAGATGTTACCAAAGGACTGCGTATAGACATAACGCCGCATGCCTCCATGTATCAGGTTGCACTAGCAGCATCACAGCCTGAATACAAGGATTGTATCATAGAGTGGATACATTACAGTAAAGCATAATAAAATGTGTCAGATAACAAATGCAAATGGCCAATACTCGACCACCCGGGCCTTACAGTTCATGGTCGTAAGCTGACCATACACATTACATGAAGGTCTGCTGAACACACTGATCTGATGGCATATATCGGGGGAGGGGGAATAGATTGGGCAGTTGGATTTCAACATGCCCGATCCTTTTGTACTACTCTCTCCCCATGGAGGGCATGTGTATCAGTCATGTGTACGGGGGAGAAGGGGGACACCTCTGATTGTACAGTAGACTAACTAACTTAGTAAACTTTCATCTCCTTCCTATGAAGGACACAGGCACAGAAAGGTGCGTTTGGATATTAAAAAGAAAAAAAAAACATTTAAAATAAGTAAATAAAAGTCACAAAATTGAAATAAACAACTTTTTGTTTATTGAGGCAACAAGTGATAATGGTGTGACGGTTAACGCATCATTTGGGGGTCGACAGCCGCAAGCCGGAATACAATGGCTGCACCCTGATAGGGGGGAATAATTAAAAGGTATAAAATAATAAATGTTGAATTTAAGTTGACATTCATGATTGTTATCATTGATACAGAAAGATTTTAGAAATTTTGGATTACATCATATAGTGTGACAACGCACCATCCGGGTCTGTCAAGTCCTTTGGTTCAGCGTTGGTGCTGCATACACCAGTATGTGTATATATATATATATATATATATATATATATATATATTATAGTGCAGACAGGCTGGATCCCCAATAAAAGCGGCATTCAAACATTCAATATTTACTTTTCATCAATGGCCTTTACTTTATTCTGCCTTTTAATTACATCATGCTCTCAACTCTTCTTAAAGGGAACCTGCCACATTGGACACGGTGTCTGATCTGCGGGAAGAAGTGTGTCATAGATCAGGAGTAGCTGAACAGACCGACATACCTGTTTGTGGGAAAATATTTGTTATAACTTGCATTTTATTCGTAGAAGTTCCAGCTCATTTTCAGCTTAAGAGTCCAGTGGGTGGTCTTAACAGTGATTGACGGCTATCTCTGTATGCATACTTTATCAGGGAAACGCCCACTAGACTCCAAAGCCCAGAATTAGCAGGAATTTTAAAGAGGTTCTCCCATGAATAATGTAAAAAATGACAATCAGACATCATATAGAATGTGACAATCTCTTTCTAACAAAGCTAGAACCAGCCCTGTACCTCACATAGATCCAGAGATCTCCCCATTCATTGCTCTGCTAGATTTATATCAAGCTGTCAGCTCAAGGGGAGCGTCTTTTCTGCTGCAGCTAAGGGGGCGTGTCTCAGCTCTCCCTATCACAGCTCAGGAGGCGTGTCTCAGCTCTCCCTATCACAGCTCAGGAGGCGTGTCTCAGCTCTCCCTATCACAGCTCAGGAGGCGTGTCTCAGCTCTCCCTATCACAGCTCAGGGGGCGTGTCCATGCTCTCCAGCTCAGGGGGTCTCAGCTCCCTATCACAGCTCAGGGGCGTGTCCATGTTCCACCTATTACAGCTCAGGAGGCGTGTCTCAGCTCTCCCTATCACAGCTCAGGGGGCATGACTCACCTCTCCCTATCAACTCAGGGGGCGTGTCTCAGCTCTCCCTATCACAGCTCAGGAGACAGTTAAAAGTTGAAACTGGGCATGTGCGGCCATCTCAGTGAGCAGGTCAAAGAAATATGTACAAAATGTACAAATATTGATCCATTTATCTCAACATGTTACAATTTCTTGTAATCTATGCAATATCTAAATAAAGCCTTGAAAAGTAAAAAAAAAAAAAAAAGGGGTCCTATACAGATACATTTTATTGAATAACTCAGTGGCAATACAAAATTTTTAATTATATCCGATTACAAAAGGATTCAGATCCAGGTGCTGGTTTGAAAACTGTAGAATATTTTTCATGGGACATACCCTTTAATCTATAAATTGCAAGTTCTACTGAATCTTTTCCCATAAACTATATCTCAATCTGCTCAGCTCTTCCTGCTCTATAATCTGCAGATCAGACACTGATTCCCTTTAAAACATTAAGCCAAATTCAGAATTCTGCTGGTGCCACAGAGCGCTGTGTTACAGGAGCTTAGCGGTCTGGTCACATGACTGTGGGGTGGAGATAAAGCGCTGCCTGGTCCAATGGTAACCAGCTAAATTCTGAAAGTGGGGAAAACAACAATAAAAAGCTGTAATTCTTCTAAATCAAAGATAGAAACCCTATAAAACCAATCACATATATAATATAACTCCAGTCATCCACAGTTTTCTGCCCTGCAAAAAAATGTATAGAAATGTAAACTTTTTTTTTTACATTGCAGTGAATTAGAGACGGATGGAAACGTAAGACAATGCATTTCTGTCTGTTTTTATCCACATACTTTCTCCTTCCTTCGATACATTTCAATGTAAAAAACAAAGAAAGGTCTAAGAAAAATTGGACACAAATGTATTTAAAGGTAGGCACATCCGTCAAATGTATACATTAAAAAAAGGACAGATAACCACAACATTGTATACGTTTTTATATGTTTTTTTTACTGTATGTCTAAATGTATCCACTTGACGTACAGCCCCTGAAAGAGATCTAGAAATAGTTCCGTATGTCGCACCATTCAGATGTATCTCTGAGGCAGGAGACGTGTATATGTTCTCTAGGTGTCATTACATCACTTCCATCAGTTGTCGACCATCAAAAAACCTCATGTAAATGCAAACAACCCGAGTGTTTCCTCCCCGAACGTCTGCTGCTGGGAAAGTAATGATGACACAGGCGGGATATTAACTGGTCTGGAAGATCCTGTGTATCCCTGTAAGGCTACTTTCACATCTGTGCTTTCCCTTTCCGCTATTGAGATCAGTCATAGGATCTCAACAGCAGAGGGAAAACGCTTCCCTTTTGTCCCCAATCATTGTCAATGGGGTCAAAACTGAACGAAACAGAGTCACCAGAAAGCATTCCGTTCCGTTTGGTAGCGTCCCCATCGCAGACAGAATAATGCTGCAAGCGGTGTTTTTCTGTCCGCGACGTGGTGCGGAGCAAGACAGATCCGTCATGACTCACAATGCAAGTCAATGGGAAGGATCCATTTTCTCTGACACAATAGAAAACAGATCTGTCCCCCATTGACTTTCAATGGAGTTCACGACGGATCCATCTCGGGTATGTTAAAGATAATGCAACCGAATGCGTTCATAATGGACGCAGACGGTTGTATTATCAGTAACGGAAGAGGCAGGTATAGTAATCTATCAGTAATAGGGGCAGGCCGGAGATCCGGCCGTAGCACGGCAAACATGCCGAGAGGTGGCCGGACTAAAACGACATTTTAGTCCGGCCGCCTCTCTGAATATTTGCTGTGCTGTGGCCGTAACTCCGGCCCGCTCCCACTATAGTGAATGGGGCAGGAGTGGAGTTTCGGCCGCACACGTGCACTAGCGGCAGCACAGACCCGGCAGGCTGTTCACCCGCCGAAACAGCCTGCCGGACAATCGTGCCGCTAGTGTGAAAGTAGCCTGAAAGAACATACCTGTGTGGCCAAGCTAAACACGTCTGTATATAGAAGACTATTTACTTAATTGGGACTGAGCTGCGCCTCGGCCATGTGACCAGTTAACGTGGCGTCACTGGCCTAGAAGGAGGTTGTGGCACTAACTGGAGTGCCGCGGCCTCTTCTAACTGTTGAGTCGGACCCCCAACAATCAGTCACTGATGACCTATGCTGAGGAAACTGATAGTAACCATCCTTCATGCTGCAGATTTTATTTGGGTTTCACGCCATCCTTGAGGGACTCTTCCTAGAACAGTGATTAGAGGATCCTGCATACATTTGTCCTCTTGATGCCAGATTAAAGGAATCATATTATATATAAGAACACAAAGGGTAAACATAATTATAACAATGTACATTCATGGGCAGCCCTTCCAGAAGCCATTAACATTCACCAAATCAAGAATCAAGACTGAATCATTTTCTTCTGTGGGTCAAACACATATCTTTTGAAGGCCAAGATGATGAGCACAGGCTGACTGTCTGCTCGACTCTCTTCTTCTTTGGTTGGTTCTGTGTCTCCTTTACTTGCTTTGGTCTTCTTTTTTGAGGAACCTCCAAGAGCTTGCTTTGTTTCTGGCTTCAGACCATCTGGATGAAAAAGAAGTCAATGAATAAAGTGATATGTACAGTAAGAGTAAAGCCTTGTAAATCACCCACCGACATTGTAACACTAGTATTTATTCCTACAGTATACAACAGTACAGCATAGATAAGAGCCGCCTGTGCAGAACCTGAACAAGCAGAATTGGAGAGCAGAGTAAAGCTTTACAGGATAAGTAATGTAATGTATGTACACAGTGACTGCACCAGCAGAATAGTGAGTGCAGCTCTGGAGTATAATACAGGATGTAACTCAGGATCGGTACAGGATAAGTAATGTATGTACACAGTGACTGCACCAGCAGAATAGTGAGTGCAGCTCTGGAGTATAATACAGGATGTAACTCAGGGTCAGTACAGGATAAGTAATGTATGTACACAGTGACTGCACCAGCAGAATAGTGAGTGCAGCTCTGGAGTATAATACAGGATGTAACTCAGGATTAGTACAGGATAAGTAATGTATGTACACAGTGACTGCACCAGCAGAATAGTGAGTGCAGCTCTGGAGTATAATACAGGATGTAACTCAGGATCAGTACAGGATAAGTAATGTATGTACACAGTGACTGCACCAGCAGAATAGTGAGTGCAGCTCTGGAGTATAATACAGGATGTAACTCAGGATCAGTATAAGATAAGTAATGTATGTACACAGTGACTGTACCAGCAGAATAGTGAGTGCAGCTCTGGAGTATAATACAGGATGTAACTCAGGATCAGTACAGGATAAGTAATGTATGTACACAGTGACTGCACCAGCAGAATAGTGAGTGCAGCTCTGGAGTATAATACAGGATGGAACTCAGGATTAGTACAGGATAAGTAATGTATGTACACAGTGACTGCACCAGCAGAATAGTGAGTGCAGCTCTGGAGTATAATACAGGATGTAACTCAGGATCAGTACAGGATAAGTAATGTATGTACACAGTGACTGCACCAGCAGAATAGTGAGTGCAGCTCTGGAGTATAATACAGGATGTAACTCAGGATCAGTACAGGATAAGTAATGTATGTACACAGTGACTGTACCAGCAGAATAGTGAGTGCAGCTCTGGAGTATAATACAGGATGTAACTCAGGATTAGTACAGGATAAGTAATGTAATGCATTTATAAACTGAGTCAAATATGATGTTATGTAGTTTATATTTGGAAACACTGAAAGGTATTAATAATGAAAGGCCTGCTTAAATTTTAAATCTAAAAATTTGCCAATGCAAAAACATCAGTTGCAATTATGTAGACCAAAAATTATATACTAAACCGGTAAATAAAACACAAAGTAATTAAAACAAAGTTGTCACAATCTGTTTTCCTTTTTAAGAACTTAGACTCTTTACTTTGGCGCCTATAAGAAACGGAGCCATCCCCGTGCTGAGTATAATATTGCCTTCTTTACGGCGATAACATTATTTCAGATGCATTAAAAGTGACTATAATAGAGAGAGGTTTGGGCTGATGGTCATTTTCCTAAGAGGGGTTGGTTGTTTTGTGCTAGGTTCTCATATTCCTTTCAATATCATTCATCTCGATTCTTCTTTGCCCCTTTGGTTGACTATCTACAGACAGACGAGAAGACGCAGCAACTGTCTAGAATTGCAGAGCGGTCGGGTCAAGGAGCAATCGTCTTGGACTCTAAGCTCTTCTCTTTCCGATAGGAGAAGACAGAACCCAAGAAGTGTATGTACCTGGTGCCGCGGTGTCACATAACCTTATCTCATACACTTAATCAGCCTCCTGCCCTCATACTGAAACTCTGATCGGCATTCCTATTCCAGAACATGACAAAAGATTCCGATGCTCACGATTTGCTGGAGACAGGAGGTCTACGAACCCAGGTGATTTGCTCAATTACAGAGACGTGAAGGGGGTATTGGTAACTGCGTGTAAGGGTAGAGGCTGGTAGTGTCAGATGTGGACTGACACAAACAGCAATTAACCCTTCACTGTTAGGAGCACGTGGCATGTTTTCGGCTCGTCTCTTAAGGATGTTATGGCTTCGACAGATAACATTTTAGAAGGTATGCAGAAAAAAATACACTCCAAGGATGCTACCACTTCTGCTGAACCTTTCTGATGGCGATACCTGTAATACTAGTGCCCTTCACTCCATCCCTGCTCCTATTTATTTTATTACATGCTTTGCTGATATTTGGAGATCATTCTTTTTTTTTTTTTAAATTCCAATAATTTTAATTCATTACTGTAACTGGAAACTGACAATATATGTATCTTTCTGTCTTGTAACTTTGTATCAGATTTGTTATACTTTAGCTAATTGTTTGTTGACCAGTATACATTAATACTGACATAAGGCATAGTACTGTATAGATATTAAAGGGGTTGGCCCATGGTATATTGCTTGTACCAGGGGCGTAGCTAAAGGCTCATGGGCCCCCCTTGTCTCAGTGCTTTGTGGCAAGGGGCAGGGGAGCACATACAGTAGCGCTCCTGTAGCCTGAGGCAAAAATTGAAAAGGCACATCCCCCATGCCAAATTCTTGACCTAACCCCTTCCCTCCAGTCAGAGGTGTAACATAAGGATTCTGGGCCCCAGTGAAAAACCTATGACAGAGCCCTCCCAGCATGCACTGGGTGTCTTCTTATGTGGCACATGGGTCTTTGGGCCCCCTCAGGCTCCTGGGCCCGGTAGCAACTGCTACCTCTGCACCCCCTATAGCTACGCCCCTGGCTAGGACACGCCCCCAACGCCTGAAAGAAGCCCTACAACAGAGCCCGCAAAGTTAGGGTTCGTTCACACGGCCGTTGATCGACTGTTCCGTGCACTCCGTGCGGATTCCGCAGACGGATCCAGACCTATTCAACTTGAATGGGTCTGTGGTCCATCGACACCACAAAAAAAATGTCCATGCACTACTTTTTTGCGGTGCGGAGGCAAAGACAGAAAACGCACAGAAGCACTCCGTAGTGCTTCCGTGCCTCTGTTCTGCACTGGAACTTCCAGGCTGCAGACCCATTTAGGGTGATGCGGGGTACACAGGGCCGGTGCCCACATATTGCAGACCCGCTGTTAGCGGGCCGCAATACGGGCACAGCAGAGCAACAGCCTTGTGCATGAGCCCTTAAAGGGGTCCTCTCACTTCAGTAAGTGGCATTTATCATGTAGAGGAAGTTAATACAAGGCTCTTACTAACGTATTATGATTCTCCATATTACCTCCTTTGCTGGCTGGATTCATTTTTCCATCACATTATACACTGCTTGTTTCCATGGTTACGACCACTCTGCAATCCATCAGTGGTGGTCGTGCTTGCACAATATAGGAAAAAGCACTAGCCTATGTGAGCTCCCACAGTCCCGGTCATCAGAGAGGCTGATGCTTTTTCCTGTAGTATGCAAGTACGACCACCATTGATGGATTGCAGGGTGGTCGTAACCATGGAAACGAGCAGTGATGGAAAAATGAATCCAGCCAGCAAAGGAGGCAATATGGACAATCACAATACATTAGTAAGTGGCTTGTATTAACTTTCTCTACATGATAAATGCAACTTACTGAAGGGAGAGAACCCCTTTAAGGAGAGTGCCCCGTGCATGAGCAGCCGTACATTCATTTCTATGAATGTAGGCACCGGTGCCTTCTCAAACGGCTGATTGGCGAGGATCCCGGGTGTCAGACCCCCACCCAATCAGATACCGGGGACCTATCCAGAGGATAGGTGCTTGCACCTAATACCGTAGGCATTGCATATATACCGTATTGCACCTAAGACCCAAAGAGGTCATTGGCAAGTTGGCAAATGGACTTGTACAATGCACTCCATGTAAAGTATTCGGACCAAAAGAAACCTGACAGTGCGAACATTGCCTACCACTAATGCATTTAATGGTCTGTGGCTTCCTCTATTATAGATTATTGCAGCCTGCAGGGGTTGTATGTTCACACCAGTTGGAGACCATTGGTTTGTCATTATTTTATTAATTGAAGAGTCGTCCGCTCAGCTGCACGTAGAGGACACGGCCTGGAGAGAGATTCTACGACGCTTCTATTTCCCAAAATGCCCCATTCAATCGATGCACATTAACCTGGTCCCACGGCTCCCGCTCTTTAGCAGGTGAATGGCATCACGGCCCTGAACGCTCGCTTTCCTCCATGGTGCCAGAAGGTCTGTGGGCTGCCTTAGACCAAGCTCCTAAAAGCCAGTGCCCAAGAGCCAGACACAGCCCAATCTGACTTCCATCTCTCTCCGTGGAATTCTTGCGTTACACGATACATGCCTGACGTTCCTTGAGAGCAAGGAAATGAAGGGAAATAGATCTGTCACTGAAGACGACATTGGCTACTTAATAGCTGGAGCTGACGGGTATTTTTAGATGGAAGTCTTGTTTAACTTACATTACGGTTTAATCTCTGCTGAACAATGACCGCGCCGGCTTGAATACACAGCGAGAAAAAAAAACTCTGCCATTAATTAAGTCCAGGCTGTGCCGCTCAGTCAGAGAAAACATTAATAGATTTTTTTTTTTTTGTTTCCGCTGAACAATTACTTTATTTTGTTAGCGGATTAAATTCAGAAGGGTTTGTGTCACAAAGAAAGAAATGCAATATCCTCCCTATCTGTATGTGTACAAACACACGGCGGCGGAGCACGCAGTAAGGAACATAGCACATGCCCTTCGGGGACGCACAAAAACCTGGTTCATTAGACCAGCGTTGACTGGAGCATCGGCTATCTCAGAAATCTAATTTCATATATATATATCGCATATATTTAATGATCTTGCACCAGCATGCAAAGAAGAAAGGGGGACCCACAGCAAAGATCTCCTCGAGTCCCCAATTACGCTACTGGGTTGTGTCGTCCCGAACAGAAGAGTGTGCCTTTCTCCTTTCACACCCGTTCTGTAACCCTTGGTTCGACTCTCCACCTAAAAGTATATTCACACCCAGTAGATATGTTGCAGAAACTTCTGAGACTGAAAATCATTTGTATTCATCTGAATGAGATTGTTTTGGTGGCAAAAACATGGATTTCTGTAAGAATTCATTTGGATTCACCCTAACAACATAGCTGTCCTAGAGGAGGGTCCTGCACAGGTTCTAATAAAAGGGATGGGATCAACCAGAGCCGCTGTATGGTCTGCATGGAGGATACATAAAACCCAGTCTGTGCTATAATCTGCTACCCATGGATCCTCCATAATTGAGGGATTCTGGTTTGAAATTGACATCACAGGAATTCCCTCACATCATTGGGCGCTGGACAAACGTGAAATTTTAAGTTGCCAGATTATCGAATGTTCTGGATTTTCTCCTGGTCCTACAGAAATATATAAAATGCATTTACAATATTCGCCTGACATTCTAGAATATTCGATAAGTGCGTGTTCACATCTGCTCCGTCACAGAGTTGATCAAAAATAGTGGAAAGAAAAGCCCTAAAAGCAGGAAAAATGTTCTCCGATGGGATCTGTTAGACTCCGTGCCTGTCAATTATGTGCCAAATTTGGCACTTCTATGATCTTTGTTTTTCTGCTCCTATAACCGAATTTTATTTCTTTCTTTATTGTATGCACTTGTATAGCGGTACTATATTCCGCAGTGATTTGTAGACATTAGAATCACACTGTCCCCAATGAGGCTCACAATGTAAGGTCCCTCTCAGTATGTCTTTTTGGAGTGTGGGAGGAAACCGGAGAACCTGGAGGAAACCCACACAGACACTGGGAGAACATACAAACTCTATGCAGATGCTCCACTTCAGTCACTGAAATTCAGTAGCAGATTTCTCTGAAATCACTGTCGCAAAGAAGGTCCACATACATTGGGCTTTTTTTTTTTTTTTTAACATCCCCATTTCGGCGTTGCAAAGGTTGAAAGATTGTGATAAAACCCGGAGCATAAAGGCAGGTTTAGTTTTTTTTGTTTTTTCTTTTGGCAGCGTTTGGATGAGTTTTCTGAAAATCTCATCCAATTTGCGGATACTGGAAACCGCTGTGGATTTTCTGCCTACAAATCCTGCTGCTGCAAACCCCCCATCAGGTTTCAATGCTAATAAGAATCCTAATGTAGATGGATGCATACGGATATTATGAATCATTTTCCTAAGCTTGTAGGAAGCTCATTGGATAGCTGCCTTACATCTGGTGGCATCAGAGGGGGAGCTTGTTGAGAGCTCATTTGCATCCCTTTCTTCCCAGAAATCCAGAGGAGCGTTGCCTGGCCTATAAGACTTCTTATGCGGTTTAGGCGCTCTCCATAAGGAGATATAGTATCCCCAAATACTTGTATCCCACCATGGGAGTCATTTTAGTAGTAAAATTATCCCTTTTCTGACCGGCCATGTGACAATATTTAGCTGCACAGGCACATGTCGGGAGTAGTTCTTCACAAACATTTACACCTGTTGGTAAATGTCCTGATCCTGGCAAATTTACACCGGCAAATATTGGAGAAGAACGACTCCAGCCTGAGGCACAGACTGCCATGGATTCATCTAATTTATGATGAGGCGCACATCTCTCCATAAATCTTAGTAAATGACCCCCGATAAGTTTTGGCAAGTAGTGTAGCAGCAAGATCACTCCAAGACTGGAAGCCAGAGAGGATTCTGCCTCCGAGCATGCAGGTGAACGTGGTCTTCTGTTCACTTGGCTGGAGCTGAAGGATGAGGGCTATTCAGACGCACAATGGTCTTTGCTGAGCGTCCCAGAGAGACAAGTCTTCAGATTTGGCTCTCGCTGCTAGCAATCACAGAAGAATGCGAGAAAACAAAACTGTTTCCCAAGCACTGTTTGTTGGTGCCATAATTAATAGAATCATCAAACGGTTCTGCAAATTGCTTCCAATTGCCGGCGTCACTTTCATGTCAGATGCCAGACTGGAAAACACGAGCTCGTTCACTAGTGCTGGGCTAACCTCTGTGTCCTATACTGGGAACCAAGCGATTTCTAAAGGGGTTTCGGATAATTTGCACAGTAATGGGGTCCCGCTGGGTATACATTACACACCATTTAAAGTCATGTTGTTTTTCCTTGTTTCAGGACATATTTAGTAGTGAGACGATCAGAATAAAATACAATGGACTTTTATTTCCTGCGTTCCCATAGATTTTGCTTCCAACCAAAGGGCTTAGTAATCTGCATGGGGAAACTGTCGACATTAGATGCAAAGTAATAAAAACCCAAACTAATACAAATAAAGCAAGTCTCCACATAAAAGGTCTGGAAACCTGCAGGAAGCTGGTCAGTTGGCGCCCTAGAGTTGGAGTGGCAGAGCACTTTCATGGCCTTCACTCCATTCACCCTGGAGACTCGGGCCCCTGTCCTCATGATTGTTTGGGGAGCAGCACTCAAAATACTTATCACCTATCCTATGGTGAAGGTCCTATAGTGTACAGTGCAAAGCAAGCCATCTTCACCTGCTCTCCAAAACTGCAGCTAATCCTGGCACAGACAGAAAGGTTAGGGTTAGCAAATGTAGCAGGCAATGCAGTACAGGCAAAGGGCAGTAAGTACATGTTGCACAGGTAGAGAGCAGCACGGTACACGTAGCACAGGTAGAGAGCGGCACGGTACACGTAGCATAGGTAGAGAGCAGTACGGTACATGTAGCACAGGTAGAGAGCAGTACAGTACATGTAGTACAGGTAGAAAGTGGCACGGTACACGTAGCACAGGTAGAGAGCAGTAGCAGTACGGTACTGTAGCAACTTGTAGCACAGGTAGAGAGCAGTAGAGAGCGGTAGATGTAGCACAGGTAGAGAGCAGTACGGTACTTGTAGCACAGGTAGAGAGCAGTACGGTAGATGTAGCACAGCTAGAGTGCAGTACGGTACTTGTAGCACAGGTAAAGAGCAGTATAGTACATGTCACACAGGTAAAGAGCAGCATAGTACATGTAACACAGGTAAAGAGCAGTATAGTACTTGTAGCACAGGTAGAGAGCAGTACGGTACATGCAGTACATGTACACAGGTAGAGAGCAGTACAGTACATGTAGTACAGTTAGAAGAGCAGTACATGTACCACAGGTAGAGAGCAGCATGTACAGGTAGAGAGCAGTACAGTACATGTAGTACAGTAGAGGGCAGTACGGTACATGTAGTACAGGAAGAGTGCAGTACATGTACCACAGGTAGAGAGCAGTACGGTACATGTAGTACAGTTAGAGAGCAGTACATGTACCACAGGTAGAGAGCAGCACTGTACAGGTAGAGAGCAGTACAGTACATGTAGTACAGATAGAGGGCAGTACGGTACATGTAGTACAGGAAGAGTGCAGTACATGTACCACAGGTAGAGAGCAGTACGGTACATGTAGGTCAGTAGAGAGCAGTACATGTAGAGAGCAGTAGAGAGCAGCACGGTACATGTAGCCTGGCAGATGGTAATAAGGTGATTGGCTTTTACTGCCCCTCACCTACTACATTAATCGGGTTCCTGTATCCAGTCATTCATGCTTTACCTCTGAAACACGTACGCTGATTACCTGGACCGTACACTGCACGCCCCACACTTCGGTATCTCCTTGTAGTGGTTACACTTTACCATATCATACTTATATGATATTAAATACCAGAACCTGTGGCCGCTGATATCCACAGAGCCTCCATTATTTAGTAACCTGAATATTTCTCCGGTCTGAAGTCTGGCCAGTCGCCGTCAGAAGAGGACTGCGGACCATACACAGTGAGGAGGAGGACGAACAGGTGGAAAGCATTTTACGTGACCTTTGTCAGTAAGTCATTATATCGAAGGTCTTTGAACAGGCAAATGACTTGTATAACGAATGCCCCCAATCAGAAAATAAAATCTACGTAATGCTATTAAGATCAATTTTACACCGACCCCGTAAAAAGGAAAACCAACGAGAGAGCGGCGAGTAACCAAAATGGCCTCTGTCGTGTTTAGTGTCGACTGTAATTAGAATCACTCCCCTGATTTCCCATAAATATTCATTGTGTGGATTTTCTATATCTTTGACAATAACTGAGCAGTCGGAGAACGTACAACAGGATGAAGGGCGGTTCTCTAAAGCATCAATTTAATTAAACGAGAAAAGCTCGGGTAAGGCAAGTGGGACAAAATCCCGATCTCAGGGGAAATACTGTGCGTCTGTATCTCGGAGTATCGTCCACTGGTCCCCTGGTGGATAACCCTATAGCCCCATGTTATGTAGGAGCATGCAAATATACAGCAAAGGGAGCCTATAGCAAGAGGAACTCCCCAATTGTGATGGTTCATGTCCCTTTTCAGACCGTGACAGACGAACCCAAGACCTCCCATGCCTCTTGTCTTGGAGTGCGGAGAGCAGGCTGGTTCCATCTTGACAGGTTTACATAGGGCATAACAAAGGGGATGAGGTCAAACTAAGTTGGGGCCTCTCTACTCTAGAGCCCCATGGGCCATCTTGATGGTACGCAGGGGTGGACTGGCTATAGACCCTACAAGGAAACTTCCAGATGGCCGATGCCCAGGGGGCCTCCTGAACTCCCTCATGGCTACCGGCCGTGTACATAATCATCTGATGCTCTCAGCATTAATAAATTTAGGAGCATCACGTACTGACTGGCGGCCCTGTGTAATTTGGTTCCGCTGAGGCAGTATTTTTGGGATGCACTGTGGTATTGAGTTCCGCTAGGGCGGTATTTTATGCTGCACACTACAGTATTGTAGCTCCACCCATTTCTGTTGGCCTCTTCTGCCAATCTGGACTCGCCTACAACATGGGGCCACTTTAAGTTCCCAGTCTGCTCCTGATGGTACGTATCCTCTAGACCAGGGATGCCCAACCTGCGGCCCTCCAGCTGTTGTAAAACTACAACTCCCAGCATGCCCGGGCAGACTACAGCTATTAGGGCATGCTGGGAGTTGTAGTTTTGCAACAGCTGGAGGGCCGCAGGTTGGGCATCCATGCTCTAGACTGTTGTGTAGGTTCTGAGATCCTCATTTTGCAATATATTATACTCATATATTGTAAGCTCTTGTTTCAGTAGTATATTAGCCAGTTACTTTTGTAACATGGTGACGATATATAAATAAATATTATTATACAATATTATCGCTAGCATTCATGTGACGTATAATAAACCATCAGTTTATTATAACTGATGGTTTCTTAAGCCATCCATATACGTATAATATACTGTTAACCATTTTCTTGACGCAGGATGGCTACGCGCCAATACCGTGACATGTCGGCATTAAGAGGGGATCCTGTCGTTCTTTAGCACAGCAGGACGGTCCGGGAACGGCTGTCTGCTATCTGGTGCACAGCGCTCTCCATCTGAAGTGGGTACGAGGAGGGTGCCAGCGGCGCTTCATTTTCCTAACTTCTCCCAGATATCTGCTACTTGAGACTGACCCCCGTTCAGTGCATTGTTTGGTCCCGTGTCACGCTGGCCTGGAAGAACATCCCAATCAACAGGAGTGGGAAGAGAGAATGGAAGACGAGTGCTAATAAGGCGGCGCAGGGGAGAATGGAGAGCGTCTTTATTGAAACTTTTATGCCGCGTACATTGTGCATAAACAAATGTGCGGCTTGCTTTCAAACGATAAGGAGATTACATTTTTCATTTCTTGAAATCAGGTTTGTTCTCCGTTGTCATCACAACAAAGCGAATTAGGACGAAGAAAAACAGGCATCTCCTTACTAGGACCCAGGTTCTTCACAGCACAGCTGCACAGATACTTAATATTCTCAAACAAGCCTTTGATTGTCTTTGATGCAACATGCTTGCTTTTACAGCGACACAAAGAGAGGAAAATGCGGCGCGTTCTGATGTCTTAATGTTGCCTAATACCTTGTTTAACCTTCGCTAAGCTCCTTAAACGGTGGGAGACGAATTGGTGGAAAACAAATAGACTGCAAGAGGGAAAGGATTTGCGCAAAAGAAAATGCAGAGATATGCATGCACAACTTTATGCCGTGCTTACGGACGTTGCTAAGGAAATAATTAATCGCGCGAGATATTATCGCCGTGGGTTGCGTAGGACGGGCATCGCACAAAAACATTAAAAAAAAAAAAACATTTGTAAAGTAGAAAATGGTCCGGCATCTCAGGATCCATAAATCGGGGTAAGGTGACAGAAGAGGTCCGAAACGCATTGGAGTTGATTGTAAAAAGATCCAAACAACACCTAGGCATTTCAGACAGATTCTGTGTACTTACTACTGGGTAAGGAGACAGAAGAGGTCCGAAACGCGTTGGTGTTGATTGTAAAAAGATCCAAACAACGCCTAGGCATTTCGGACAGCTTCTGTGTCCTGACTACTGGGTAAGGAGACGGAAGAGGTCCGAAACGCGTTGGAATTGATTGTAAAAAGATCCAAACAACGCCTAGGCATTTCGGACAGCTTCTGTGTACTTACTCCTGGGTAAGGAGAGAGAAGAGGTCCGAAACGCGTTGGTGTTGATTGTAAAAAGATCCAAACAATGCCTAGACATTTCAGACAGATTCTGTGTACTTACTACTGGGTAAGGAGAGAGAAGAGGTCCGAAACGCGTTGGGTTTGATTGTGAAAAGATCCAAACAATGCCTAGGCATTTCAGACAGCTTCTGTGTCCTTACTAATGGGTAAGGAGAGAGAAGAGGTCCGAAATGCATTGCAGTTGATTGTAAAAAGAGCCAAACGCCTAGGCATTTCGTACAGCTTCTATGTCCCTACTAATGGGTAAGGAGATGGAAGAGGTCCGAAACGGATTGGAGTTGATTGTGAAAGATCGAAACAACGCCTAGGTATTTCAGACAGCTTCTGTGTACTTACTACTGGGTAAGGAGACGGAAGAGGTCCGAAACGCGTTGATTGGTTGTAAAAAGATCCAAACGCCTAGGCATTTCGGACAGCTTCTGTGTCCTTACTAATGGGTAAGGAAATGGAAGAGGTCCGAAACGCGTTGGAGTTGATTGTATCTTTTTGCAGCCACTTGTTATGTACGAAATGTCTTCTCCTAAGGTGCTGGACTATTTTCTAATCTGCGTTGACAAGCGGAGTCCGTGGAGCATAAAGAAGGATGAGCTACAGACTCTTATGTATTGTAGAACATCGGTCCAATGGTAAATTTAGCAATTGTGCAACATCTGCATGGAGTTTAGGTTTCCTTTCAGCACTCCATTGTTCCGGGTGCAGTCGGTGTAGTCCTACTGAAAATAGTGGTAATGCCTAATCTTCTAACCATGGATAGTCCCAAAAAACTACTTCTTCCCCTGGGGAACAGTGACATCTTTTCTCGATGAGATCTTCTTTCGAACCCATAACTGGAGCCAACGTTGAGCTGACCCATGACTGGTGAGCACTTGGCTAAGAGGAAAAACAACCTACAGTTAGGTCCATATACACTCACCGGCCACTTTATTTGGAACCAATGCTTACATAATTTCTAATCAGCCAATCACATGGCGGCAACTCAGTGCATTTAGGCATGTAGACATGGTCAAGACAATCTCCTGCAGTTCAAACCGAGCATTAGTATGGGGAAGAAAGGTGATTTGAGTGCCTTTGAACATGGCATGGTTGTTGGTGCCAGAAGGGCTGGTCTGAGTATTTCAGAAACTGCTGATCTACTGGGATTTTCACGCACAACCATCTCTAGGGTTTACAGAGAATGGTCGAAAAGAAAAAACATCCAGTGAGCGGCAGTTCTGTGGGCGGAAATGCCTTGTTGATGCCAGAGGTCAGAGGAGAATGGGCAGACTGGTTCGAGCTGATAGAAAGGAACAGTGACTCAAATTGCCACCCGTTACAACCAAGGTAGGCAGAAGAGCATCTCTGAACGCACAGTACGTCGAACTTTGAGGCAAGATGGGCTACAGCAGCAGAAGACCACACCGGGTGCCACTCCTTTTCAGCTAAGAACAGGAAACTGAGGCTACAATTTGCACAAGCTCATCGAAATTGGACAGTAGAAGGATTGGAAAAACGTTGCCTGGTCTGAATGAGTCTCGATTCTGCTGCGACATTCGGATGGTAGGGTCAGAATTTGGCGTCAACAACATGAAAGCATGGATCCATCCTGCCTTGTATCAACGGTTCAAGCTGGTGGGTGGTGTGTCATGTGTGGGGAATATTTTCTTGGCACTCTTTGGGCCCCTTGGTACCAATTGAGCATCGTTGCAACGCCACAGCCTACCTGAGTATTGTTGCTGACCATGTCCATCCTTTTATGACCACAATGTACCCAACATCTGATGGCTACTTTCAGCAGGATAATGCGCCATGTCATAAAGGTGGAATCATCTCAGACTGGTTTCTTGAACATGACAATGAGTTCACTGTACTCAAATGGCCTCCACAGTCACCAGATCTCAATCCAATAGAGCATCTTTGGGATGTGGTGGAACGGGAGATTCGCATCATGGATGTGCAGCCGACAAATCTGCGGCAACTGTGTGATGCCATCATGTCAATATGGACCAAAATCTCTGAGGAATGCTTCCAGCACCTTGTTGAATCTATGCCACGAAGAATTGAGGCAGTTCTGAAGGCAAAAGGGGGTCCAACCCGTTACTATCATGGTGTACCTAATAAAGTGGCCGGTGAGTGTATATTTGGACAGATACAATATTTTTCTAGTTTTTGTTCTGTATATTACCACAATGGATTTTGAACAAATCCATTCAGATACAGTTGAAGTTCAGACTTTCAGTTTTAATTCAGCGTTGTCTTCAGTGGGTGTCCAGGTCTTTTTGCATTGTTGAGGTCACCAGTTATTTCTTTCTTTCTTAGGATGTACCAAACTGTAGTTTTTGCCACTTCTAATAGTGTAGCAATTTCTCGGATGTGTTTTTTCTGTTTTCACAGTTTAAGGATGGCTTCTTTCACCTGCATGGAGAGCTCCATTGACCGCATATATACTTCTCAGCAAAATCTTCAAAATGCAAGTATCGCACCTCAAATCAACTCCAGGCCTTTTATGTGCTTAATTGAGAAGGATTTACGCATGAAAGCCTTTGAGTCAACTGTCCAATTACTTTTGGTCCCTTTAAAAATAGTAACCTGTAACCCAGGTCCTCTCGGGTCTCTTGAGAACGTCTCCAACTCCTAGATATATCCAAAATACAGACTAATCTGTCAGCGCAAAGTCTGTTGAGCAGCCTTCGAAAAATCCCAAATGTCTACTTGACCAAAAATGTCAGTGTCGAACTGTTGGGTCATGGTTTCCACCTTCTTCCTTGACTTAAGAACGGTGGCTCAGTGGTTAGAACTGTCGCCTGAAGCGCTGGGTCCTGGGTTTGAATCCGACCAAAAGCAACAATGTGCATGGCTCCGATGTTCTTCCCACGTTTGCATGGGGCTTCCTCCCACGCTCCGTGAAGACGTACTAATAGATCATTTGGAATTTAGATTGTGAGCTCCAGTGTGGACAGGGACTAATATGAGTGATCACAGACCATGTCCAGAATATGTAGGCGCTCTATAAATCAATACTAATAATCTTTATTCCGCAACGTTTTACACTCAGGAGGTTTATGTACAAACAGAGTCATAAATAACATAGCAACAAGCAAGCCAACTATATATCCTATATCGAATAAAAAAAACATTTCTTCCAATACATATCAGTATTAGAAGAACATTAAAGAAGAACTCCCTGCAAAATTTTTTATTCCATGTCCTGCTAGAAATATACATGATGTAATCTGTAGTGAATGTCATTTTCTTACCAGTAGCTGAATTTTTGAGTTATATCATCCTGAAGTTTCTTATCTGTGTCATGTGACTAGGAATTAGACCCACCAACTGACACAGCATCTTATGTGTGGACAGGAAGTCTAATTCTCTATGTATTCCTATGGGAGCCTCACTTTCAGTCTCATAGGAATGAATAGAGAAGTGACTGGCCTCCTGTCCTGGGTCAGTTGGAGGTCAGGGAGTTGGTCACATGACCCAGCTACAATAAGAAGAGAGTGGAAACTCTCAATTTCAGCCTCTTATAAGAAAATGACATTTACTACAGATTATATCATGCACCTTTCTAACAGGTCAGAGAATAAAAAATTTTGCGGGAGTTCTTCTTTAAGAGAAATCCTAGTCAGCATTTCTTTGCCCGGGAACAGCCGGTGTTAACCCTTCTGCTGCTGGACGACACACTCCAGGGGTTAACACCTAGAGGATCGGCAGCCAGTGCTGGTTGGGATCCAGGCTGCCCGCAGAGCCCAAGTCTCAGTCTGATGTTTTCCTTCCCTGAACAGCCCCCGTGCGTGGAAACCAATGTAAACACGAGCCCTGGAACCGCTCTTTGTCTCCGGACGCTGCATGTTACTTCCTAGACTGCGCTGCCTAAAAAAACTAGCATTTTATATCCAAAAACACAAAGGGGGAGGGAAGGAGGCGTCTTTTAAACCGGCCGTTTGTAGAAATATTGGCAGCCGAGGGGGAACGCAGGACATGCAGTTGAATGCTGTTTTCCTTGTGCCCGTTGGCTCGCTGCCTTCCACCTCTCTCTCTGTATCTCTGGGAAGCTGGCTTCCGATGGAGGCTCAAAGTAAAGCAATGGACGGCCTCCTCTCGAGGCCGCTTATGATCACAGGACACCGGACACCGCCACGGAGCACAGAGGTCCTTGCTATGCAACTGCTACTTTCCTCCTTGAATATTTTTGTAATCTTAAACGGAAGCCCCACAGACATAACCGGATCGAGGCCTCTTACAGCGTGAATTTGCAGAGAGGGTAACATGACACATTCTCAGCCCAGCTTGGGGACATTGGGGAAAAATGTTACCTCTGTCTCGCAGAAATAAATGCTCGCATTTCATCCTTCGGCCAAAGAATGATAGATGTACGTGGAAATAAAAACTGTAGTGTAAAACACATCAATTGGACGGGGCAAGGCTGCCCCTAGCAGAGCACAGGCTGACGCTGCAGCGGGACATTATGTTCCAGCAGTCATTATGGACTGGTTTTACCCTCCGCTTGTGTGGAGAACCCGGGCCGCTCCAGTTGGGTTGTGAATTCCTCCAGTCCATTGTTTGTTAAGGGGGAGACCTGCTGCAAACTGAACTGATGACAGGTAAAGGGATGACAACAGAAAGAGCAGAGAAAATGTACAACAAGAATAGGCAACAATGTATCACAGCACAAACAATGTGGTTACCTTGTATCTGCAGCCTAAGGGTGGCCGTACAGCTTAGCTGTGGCCTAATGCTCAGAGGACTATCAGCTTCATAACATGTGTTATCAATGGGGAGAGGGAAATAAGCAGTGACATGTCCCACCGAGACCAAATGATTGGGCATGCTGAAATCTAACATGGCCAACCTTTCTTCCCGCTGACGGTGGAACTCCTCCATGTACATTTGCATCAGAAGGAGGGGCTGTGTCCTCAAAATGTAATAAAGCAAGATTATATTTCAACTGGATGAGACCTGGAGTCCATATTTTCCCCCAAGGAAACTACTCTCCATACACATTAGATCGTCAGCCTTTCCGCCAAAATCTGCCAAGTTCATAGAGATCCTGTCCATTTTAGTAACTACTCGCATCCCCCATGTAATAACAATTCCGGACCATCTTATGGCTCTACATTGTGCCATTCCTCTTTTAATTCTGCTGGAAGTTTCTGATTGAATTGACAGTCAGCAATAAAGATCAATCTGGGTGTTACCAGTTGGGGGGGGGTCCCTGCACAGTCTGGTGGCACTGGCAGTACTGATTGGATAGTGTTGGACTGTGAATGGACCCTCCCCAAGCTGGTAACACCCAGCTGGACTTTTATTGTAGACTGCTGGTAATACATTTATAAACTTACAGTGGGAATAACAGAGGAATGGCACAACATAGAGTCATAATTATAGATTATAGATAATTATTACATGGGGAATGCAAGTAGTTACTAAAACAGACATGTCAGGAGAGGCGACACTTGCCCTTTAAGGGGAAGCGATAAGCTGTGATTTCTGTAATGATTAGGAATTCAGTTTATAGCCATTTTTCCTATTACCTAGTAGAGATCCCTGCCCTACCGGTAGCCGCCAGCTCCACACACTAAGATCTGAAAATGTAGTAGTAGTAGTGGTTGCATGAATGGCTCGTTATCGTTGTCTTCAGTCCATGATCTCAGACACAATCCTGATTCTTGGTGATCATTTATGCCCGATAGTGAACGTGAGCTCGCTCCATCCGTAATGGAAATTCTAAATGACCGACAAGCTGCTCTACTCCGGATTTCAACACAATTAGGCCGGGTTCACATCACCCTTTAGTTTTCCATTCTGATCCGTCAGAAGAACAGAAAAATAAAAAAATGGATCCTGTATTTTAAGCATCTGCTATGCTCGGGCCTCATGAACACAACTCTTTCCGCTTTGCGGTCCGCAAATTATGGATGGCGGCCGTGTGCATTCTGCATTTTGTGGAACAGAACCTCCGGCCCTCATGATATGGATAAGAACAGGACACGTCCGCATCGTTTGCAGCCGCATTAAAGTGAACGGGCCCGCATCCTACCCGCAACAAATGAGGCTCAGATACGGACGTACACCACGCTGCTGTGCATGAGGCCTTACACACATTTTGCATTCGTTTTAGCCATTTTTAATTGAAATCCATTATTTTAGATGGGAAAAAAAGTCCTACACAAAGTATTTTTTTTCGTCTAAGGCTACTTTCACATCTGCGTCAGCAGGATCCGTCCCAGGGTCTCACAAACGGTCCTGAACTGATCCGTTTTACACTAATGCATTCTGAATGGATAAGGATCCGTTCAGAATGCATCAGTTTGCTTCCGTTCCGTCTCCATTCCGCTCTGGAGACGGACACCAAAACGCTGCATGCAGCGTTTTGGTGTCCGCTTGACCGAGCGGAATTGAGACGGATCCGTCTTGACTCCAATGCAAGTCAATGGGAGCGGATCCGTTTACTCATGCACAATAGTAAACGGATCCGTTCCCCATTGACTTTCAGTGGAGATCAGAACGGATCCGTTTTGCCTACGTAAAAGATAATGCAAACGGATCCGTTCTGAACGGGTGCAGACGAATGCATTATCAGAACGGATCCGTTTGTGAGAGCCTGTACGGATCTCACAAACTAATCCGCCTGACGCTGGTGTTAAAGTAGCCTAAAATAACCGATCTCAGGCGAAAATGGCTAAAACGGATGTCAAATTAACATAACTGAGCATAACGGATCCGTTTTTTGGTTTATTTTTCTATTCTTCTGACGGATCAGAAGAACGGAAGAATAAACTGTGATGTGAACCCGGCCTTATGTACGTCCAATACACTGCAGCATCACCAGCCCAACCTCACTGTGGCTCACGACGATGCCGTGTAGCCCTCATCTTACCCTGTAATGCCATTGTCACATCTGGATATTTCCAGGGTCAAAAAAAATCAGGAAAAACAATATGTTGCAAAAAAAAAAAAAAAAAACAGGTACAAAACTAAATAAAGGAAATCTACTATATTTTAGTATAGAAGGCGGATCGGCTTCAGAGTTCACAACTAGGAAAACCCTCATGTGTAGGAACCATGTCTATCACCGCGCTGTCAGTAATCAGAGCGGAGAATAGGTGTTAACACTGTATATTTTGGCACGGCTGTTTTTCATTTGAAAGGTAAGAAGTTACTGAATATTTTACATGGCTGGAAAATATGTAGAAGAGGGGGTGATGATTAATGGTCAGCTCACCCTGGGTTATTTCAAGCCCAGAACCAGGGAAAAGATTAGTCGCCGTCACTTGATCTGTCAGGAGGTATTACCGCCTACAGTAGATTGACGCGTTTCTGCCAACTCACTGAGCCGGCCCCTCACTACAATATATATATTTTTTCCAGTAAAAGTCAGCAAGAGACTTAAAAGGGTTGTCCAAGATTTTGATGACCTATCCTCAGGGTGGGTTATCAATATCTGATTGTGGGGGGTACGACGGATATTGACAATTTATCCTGGTAGCCCATCTATATTATAAAATATCGGAAAAGCTCTTTAAGTTTGATCTACACAATAGACTTAGGGTACATTCACATGACTGTGCCGTGTTTTGCGGTCCGGTTGTCTCATCTCACCATTACTAAAGCTGGATGAGATACAGTCCCAACCACCTGCCGGCTGGGAGCTGGCCCTCACTGGTCCAGTAGTACCTACTGCAGTGCATTGGAGCTACATAAAAAGTGAGCACCAGTGCACACAGCCATTTCCGGTCCGCAGGGGCGTTAACTACCATAGCGGCAGACCATGCGACTGCTATGGGGCCCAGGGCAAGAGGGGGCCCAGTCTTAGTTGGGGTCATCTCCTCTTCTACTGGAGGTGAAAACTTGGTCAGGACTCTACCCTCTAAAGGAACAACTTTTAGCAAATGAGGCAGTGGAAAAATGGCCCAAGGGTCATTGAAAAGGGTTTAGGCAGAAACCCTTCTGTCCTGTGTGGGGGGCTGGTGTGATCTATGTTATGGGGCCCTTACTTCTCTATGTACGCCACTGCCCGGCTGCTGGTTGTCGGGACTGCTTCTCATCTCGTCTTAGTAATGGCGCGACAAGACAACCTCTTTAATCCTAGAGAGATATGGCTGGAGACACATACAGGTGGTTACCTGAGCGGGATCAATGGACATATGTGAAGAAGCCCTTGACCGCCATTATAGGTGTCTAGTAGTGGCTTTCCCTATTGAAAACGCCTGCAGGCTTGCCTGAGACAAGAACGTATGTGCATTGGGAAGTTGTAGTAGTCTGCAGAGGCAAATTTTGTCCAAAGGGCCTTATTTATCAAACTGGTCGAACAGAAAAACTGGTCTTGTTGTCCATAGCAAACAGTCAGCGCTTATCTTTCATTGACTGGTTGCTAAGGACAAGGCACAGTTTTTCAAGGACACTGAAAAAGAATCAAAGGTTCTAGATGTAATTGTGAGCAGTATAACAAAGCATTATATTATATGAATACAATCCCCTCATGTGCACACTTCCCCCTAACAAAACTTTCTAAACACCAGGTAAGAATTTTTGTGGGTTGCAGATTTCCTCAAGTATAATGGGATTGTATGATGTTCCGCTGCCATCAGATCTGACGAATCCCCTACAGAGCCTGAGCGTGATTGAGTTGCACATAATCGGTTCGTCCTGTTTGCAAAAAAATATAAACCATATAGCAGAGTGGATGGAACGGGGGCAGAGCTTCTTAGGAAGTCAGGAAATTAAATTAGGCCGGTATAATGTAACCAGCCAAAAAAACATATAAACAAGTTAAAAAATAAATTAGTCTCTTTAGCAAAAGCCACAAGGCGGACGTACGGCATAAAGACGAAATAAAGCAATTGTCTTTTTTTTTTTGCTTTAGAAAACTGGAGGTCACGTTCACTACACTAAATCACAACAAGTGAATCAATAAAAAGAAGATAATTTTTTATGTTAGCAAAAAAAAAATAGATTATTGAAGACTGATATATAATTTTAAAAAAGTTTGCTCCGGGATTAAAAACATTAAAAGAAACAAACAACAAATAAGAATAATTTCCTGATTTTTTTTTTTTAATTTTTGTAATTTACATTTCGTGATTCATTTAAAAGGAAGGTGCATTGCACATTCGAAGATAAATAAAAAATATAATTTACAAAATAAATAGAAGATAAAATTATAAAATATAAAAAAACACTGTATGGCTAAACAAGTAAAATATATGATTATATTAAAGCTGTCCATCGTCAAATGCTCACATAGAACAAATATGATTACTTCTTGATGATGAAGTACCAGTTATGCAGAACAACCTTGCAGGCTGTGATAAATTTCTCAATATTTTTTAAAAATGAGCTAAATTAATAGGAGTAGTCGAAAATGAGGAGAGAACTTGCGAGTGTAATTTAGCTCGGCCTCGTAAGAAGGCATTTATTTTACATAATGCCGTCTGCTGAATCTTCATTAATATAAAGCTCGCATCAGAAGATTCCAGGTCCACTGAGCCTTAATGAAGAGGTTACTTCTACTTAAATGCCTGGTTATACCAACAAAAGGAAAAAATTAAAGCACAAGTTCTACAATCCAACCCTTTTATTAAGTCCTTAAAATATACACTACCTAAATTTGTACATACTCTTTAACAGTATTTAATCTTCAATTAAAATACCCGGAGCAGAAAACTCAGATAACTGAGTACAAGAAAAAGCTGATTGACCCGGAATATTCTTCTCCTTGTTACTATTTTATTTCTGCATATTAAAAATGTCATCTTTATGTCTTGCAAAAAAAAAAAAAATCTCCAGAAATAATGAAGTTGAACAAAAGAATATGAGGCAGCAATTTAAGAGGCTGCGCCGGCTGCATCCTGATGACTGTGTCAGACCGGTTCAGAAAACATGAGTGACCCGTACCTGACAGACCTCCCAGCTAATGGGGGGAAAAAAGGACACAAGAAAAGAAGCTTCTATTACACCGAAGAGACGGAATATTACTGGAGGCATCATCTGCCCAACCTCAATATCCTGGGGACTACTGGTTATTGTGAACCGTGGGACAAGTCGTGTTCATGGGTCGGTCTGGAGCTGCAGCCGATTCCCTATCACTAGGTCCATTGGACCTGACGAAGAGAATTCAACGCTTGAAAGACTGTCCTCCAACAAAAGTGAATGCGAATGTAAAATAAAATATTAATAAATAATAAAAATCCTGTACTTAAATGGCTATAATCACCTTGATCAAGGTGGAGCGAGGCAGGAAATCCGCAGGGAGAACACAAACTCCATGTTTATTCAAATTGGTGCCAACCACTGAGTCATCATGATCTCAGTAGGCTGTACAATACTAATAGGGCAACTCTAGCTTAAAGGGGTTGTCTCATCTGAAACAATGGGGGCGTATCGCTAGGATATGCCCCCATTGTCTGATAGGAGGGGGTCCCACCACTGGGACCCGCACCTATCACCTAAATGGAGCCCTGAAAATGGTGGAGGGCGCACTGCCCATGTGCAGCCGCCTCCGTTCATTTCTATGGGGCTGCCGAAAATAGTCAAGCACTGGCTTGGCTATTTCCGGCGGGCCCATAGAAGAGAATGGGAAGTGGTGGCCGATTATGCATGGTGCGCTCCCATTCACTTCTATGGGGAGAGCGCTTGGTGGTGGCCGGACCAGAGTTGATGTAGGTGGGACCCGGGGACATATCCTAACAATATGCCCCCATTGTCTCAGGTGAGGCAACCCCTTTAAGTGTAAGTTGACATGGGGCAGATACTCTGCAGATCATAAGGGACGTAAAATTTGTAGCATTTTACAGTAGCAAATATCATCCACATGCGGATTTTGAATCTGCAGCACGTCAATTTACCATGCGGATTTTCTATGCAGATTTCACTCTTTGCCATGCATAGTAAAAATTATTATTGCAATTCGTGACAAATCCCCATGTAACTTATGTTTTTTGCCATGGGCTTGTTGCTGAATTTGCCATGGATTTGTTGGCAAAATATTCAGCAAATATTTTTTCATGCAAGTTGACATCCCATGTGGAAGCACCATAAAGGGGTTGTCTCATGAAGGACAATGGGGGCATATCGCTAGGATATGCCCCCATTGTATTAAAGGTGTGGGTGCCACCACTGGGACCCGCACCTATATCCAGAGCGGAGCCCCGAAAGTGAAGGAGGGCGCATTGTTCATGCGCAGCCGCCCTCCATTCATTTTCTATGGGGCTGGTGAAAATAGCTGAGCGCTGGCTCGGCTATTTTCGTTGGCTCCATAGAAATGAATGGGAGCGGGGGCCGAGCATGCACGGTACACTTGCCTTTATTTCTATGGGGAGTCGCTTGGTGGTGTCCAAACCGGAGTCCTCCAACCACCACCTTGTGGGGCTCCGTTCTGAATATATGGAATCCATTATAGTCAATGAGGATCTGGCCTAGTTGGATATGGTAGATTCCCATAATCTGTCCCTCTGCTGAAACAGACTACTGGGGTTTGTGCCGCATATGTGAACCTACCCTTAGATTTGTAAAAGAAGTGGTAGTAAGAAAGTGACAACTGAGTACATTTCTGTTCTCAGAAAAGTGGTTGTCAGCCTGTTTATTGAGCTTTCTCAGATGTCATACTATGTTGGGTTCAGGTGTTTTCAGGCGTACCTGTACCCTACAGTCTGAGGAACCCACCACCACCTAACATGTGGTCCAGATTTTTTACCTGTGGCTATTGCTCTGTTCGCAGAGATTTCCTTTCTGATTGGAAGGATACAAATGAGAACTGTACAAATCTTTGTGAAATAAAAACTTTCATAAATAAAACTAAAAAATGTGATTGTTCCTGCTCCGACCCTCTGACTGTAACCCCATGAAGTACAAAAACATGCCGACGGGTTAATCAGCTTCCTATGAACCTATCCGCTCGGTGTGTATACCGTACCAGTGATTACCAGCACAGCGGAATATGTTGCCGCTACATTAAGCGACTGGAATAACATTCAATGGGAAAGACGAGCCGGAGGCTGGAAGTAATTTTTTCTAAAAGGGAAGGCAAAGCTCCTGGCGCTTCGATTAAAAGCCATCGCTCCATTTATTCTATATCTCTTCAACAAACCCTTTTTAGCGATATCTCGCAGGGTCCGCAGCCTATCTCTAACGTAGTAGATAACAGTCCCACTAACGTCTCGGGACTGGAGCCTAGACTCTGTGTATATATGGAATCTAAACACGCATCATATGGAATATATTATCACGTAACCAGGAAAGTTTGCCTGCAAAACCCTCGTCCCTTGATTACAAATTCCAACACTTGCGAGCCTACCACACTACAAGATAGGTCCGTGGAGCTACGGTGGTCTGGACACATGTGCTTAATTTGGGACGAGGAGAAGTTCAAAAGTTTACCAGCGCTTTTTGACCTGCAGACCCTAATGGTTTCTTTGCTTATATGGAGAGAGATGAAGATGACATTTAATACCAGCCCAAAAAGGAGACGCAACCGGTTCAGCAGGAATACGTCCATTACAAAAACAAGACCCAAACTCTTGGGATCGGGATCTGATTTTGGACTCCTGGTAAGCAGCTGGAGCTACAGGGTCAACGGCGTTACCCAGGGTGAATTGGCCATAGACATTACAGGGAAATTTTCCAGTGGGCCGAAGCCCCGGGGGCCACCTGAGTACTCCTTGTGGTCGCCCGGTAGAAGTTTTTGGGGGTGTATTTTGTGCAGCGTGTGGTATTTGGCTCTGTTGGGGTGGTATAATGTGCCACAATATGGTATTGCTGGCCCTGCCTTCTATCAATTTGGACCCGACTACAAAACGGGGCCACTTTTAGCATTTTTTTTCAGGGCCACTTTAAGTTCCCAGTCCGCCCCTGGTGTTACCCTTAGATGATAGGATATACACAGCTTCTATGAGGACGTGAAATAAAATGATGAAGGTGCTTAGGAAGGTTGGCCCAAAAATTAAAATTTGTGGACGTTGCATAAACTTTGCACTGAAAAATTCCTTGCAAGAGCACAAGAACACAAAGGCTCGTATACAACTCGAGGGCCCAAGTCTCGCAGCTAAAAATATCGTGGAGCGGATTGCGTGGACAGAGTCAGACACAATGCTGTAGAAAGGGGAAACGTTACTTAACAGGCGGCTTATACATTTGCAATTGTGAATGTGAAGAGATCCTTGTGCCCCGGGGGACAGACGACTACAAAGAGAGCATAGAACGTACGTCTACTGAGAGATGACTTGGCCGGGGTAAAAAATACAGCTACTGTGCGGATGAAAAGCCGCGCTTATTGATCACAAAGAGCATATTTTGCACCCACATGGGCTGCATGAAATCTTGTGGGAACAAGCCATCGAGCTGGCACATTACAGGGACTCTTCCTACTCTCGTGGTGGAAATCACGATGTACAATGAGAAGTGCAAATACTACCGGCCCGTGGGAGCTGAGCTCGTAGACAGACATCGGAGTACTGTACAGATACGTGCAGGTACCACATATACCGCAGTGTCTTAAAAAACGGCACATTTTCTTCCTCGTTGAAATAAAAATGAATGTTTGGCCAAATCAAGAGGAACGGTATAGACAACTGTGGATTGGCGGCTATCTAATGTATATGACTGGCTTTAGTTACAAAACATACAAATGTAACTAATTACAAGCAACTCACCCCGATATAACCACAGACTTGTATATCTTGTGGTCAATATATTGGAAATCCAGGGCCTAGGACATTCCACCAATAAGGTTCTTTGCAATTACCAAATTTTTTACCTTATAAGATGCACCTGATAAGACGCACCCCAGATTTTAGAGTAGGAAAATAAGAAAAAAATATTTTTCATCAGAACCCCCATAAATTTCAGGACATCACATCAGATTCCCATATCAGCCCTCCATGTCAGAACCCCATCAGCCCTCAGATCAGCCCTTTCAGACCCCCATCAGACCTCAGATTAGCCCACTATGCTCCCATATCAGCCCACTCTGCCCCCATCAGACTTCAGATCAGCCCACTGTGCCCCCATATAAGCCAACTCTGCCCCCATCAGACCTCAGATCAGCCCACTGTGCCCCCATCAGACCTCAGATCAGCCCACTTTGCCCCCCTCAAACCTCAGATCAGCCCACTGTGCCCCCATATAAGCCCACTCTGCCCCCATCAGACCTCAGATCAGCCCACTGTGCCCCCATCAGACCTCAGATCAGCCCACTGTGCCCCCATCAGACCTCAGATCAGCCCATTGTGCCCCCATATAAGCCCACTCTGCCCCCATCAGACCTCAGATCAGCCCACTGTGCCCCCATCAGACCTCAGATCAGCCCACTGTGCCCCCATCAGACCTCAGATCAGCCCACTGTGCCCCCATCAGACCTCAGATCAGCCCACTGTGCCCCCATCAGACCTCAGATCAGCCCACTGTGCCCCCATATAAGCCCACTCTGCCCCCATCAGACCTCAGATCAGCCCATTGTGCCCCCATATAAGCCCACTCTGCCCCCATCAGACCTCAGATCAGCCCACTGTGCCCCCATCAGACCTCAGATCAGCCCACTGTGCCCCCATCAGACCTCAGATCAGCCCACTGTGCCCCCATATAAGCCCACTCTGCCCCCATCAGACCTCAGATCAGCCCACTGTGCCCCCATATAAGCCCGCTCTGCCCCCATCAGACCTCAGATCAGCCCATCAGAATAAAATAAAAACCTCTCTTACCTCTCCTGCGCCACGGCTCCGCTCCAGGTCTGGCGCTCCCTTGTCTTCTCCTGCCGGCACCTGACTGCGTGCAGCGTCAGGTCAGAGTGCACACACTACGTCCTGACGCTGTACGAGGTCAGGACAGTGCAGCGCCGGCGGGAGAAGACACAGAGGAGCGGAGCTGCAGTGCTGGAGGGTGAGTATGTTTCCCCGCTCCCGGCACCTATTACATACTAGTGAGCACTCTCATAATGGAAGCGTTCACAAGTATTCGCTTTATAAGAAGCACGGCCATTTTCCCCCTACTTTTGGGGGGGAAAAAGTGCGTCTTATAAAGCTAAAAATACTGTATGTTTTTCTTTACCCTGTCATATATGTATAGTAGGAGTATCGGGGGTGATGGGTTGGACGTTGTGGACCTCAGAGAATGCCGATCCCGCTTTAAAGACTCCACTTGTCTGCTAAGACGTCTATTCCCTGGCCTACAGCCAAATGTCCCCCCTTCTGTACACTTCCGATGAAGGGCATGAACCTGGATGCAAACCCTTCATTCCCAGCAGAAAGTGGCAGTGACCAGTTCACCCAAAGCCTCTATAGTCTGACGTGGGCACGACACTCAAGACGAGCTGTCACTTAAGAAGGACTGGAGATAAAGGGAGGTCAAATGTCAACTGCTTGATAATTCATGTCTGGAACCTCTAGGGTTTTTTCCCACTACCTACTGTATTCGGAGTGACGTTCCCACAGCTTATTATAGTGAGCAGAAAAAGCAAATATATGCAAACAAAAAACACGGTAAAACGGATGGAAACGTGGAAGTTGGAGATCTGCTTGTTTGCTCTCGGCAAACCATAAGAGACTTGGGATGTCCTCTAGATGCCCTTGTAAAAGTAAACAGGCAGGTCTGCAGACATTCACGTCCATTACCGGAGCCTCCGAATACTAGTCTGCTGGGGAGTATAACAGAAGATATAAGCTACAGCATGATAGATAGATAGATAGATAGATAGATAGATAGATAGATAGATAGATAGATAGATAGATAGATATGAGATATATAGATGATAGATAGATAGATAGATAGATAGATAGATATGAGATATATAGATGATAGATAGATAGATAGATATGAGATATATAGATAGATAGATAGATAGATAGATAGATAGATAGATAGATAGATAGATAGATAGATATGAGATATATAGATGATAGATAGATAGATAGATAGATAGATATGAGATATATAGATGATAGATAGATATTAGATATATAGATGATTGATAGATAGATAGATAGATAGATAGATAGATAGATAGATAGATAGATAAACATAGTCGTGTGCATTGGAATTCCGTATGTCTGTTCTGCAAAACAATAGAACATGTCCTATTATTCTCTGCATTACGGACAAGGATAGGACTGTTCTATTAGGGGCCGGCTGTTCTGTTCCACAAAATACGGAATGCACACGGACGTCATCCGTATTTTTTGTGGACCGCAAAATACATACGGTCATGTGAATGAGCCCTTGAAATTAGATAAACAGATTAGATAGATAGATAGATAGATAGATAATAGACAGATATTAGATGGATAGATAGAAAGATAGATAGATAGATATGGTAGAAATATAGATAGAAAGATAGATATGAGATACATATCAGATAGATAGATAATAGATAGATATAGATAGGAGATAGATAGATAGATAGATAGATAGATAGATAGATAGATAGATAGATAGATAGATAGATATGAGATACATATCAGATAGATAATAAGGCCGCATACTCCAAATTGCAAAAAAGTAAATAAAAGATCTTTTCATTTACTTTTTTGGAGTTTGGCATTTGCTGCCTTTTTGCTTTTTCACCTATTAGGATTAGTCGCCTTTGGCTCGTTGCTTGGCTTTTTCTTCTCCGGTGCTGCCATTTCTGTGTATTTAGATAGATTTATAGATACACTATATTATATTATAATTTACTGCACTAAAGGAAATAAACTTCTGGATATGAGCGAGCGCCTCTGGCAAGGGAAGGATAACACACAGCAGACAGAGGGTTAATAGATTGACTCACTTTTCTTGCAGGCCAATCTGATTGACGTGTGTAATGATGGCGAGCCGGAGCGTCCACACGAGATCAGACGTCTACATTGTACTAATGGAGGAAGTAAGGGATATAAGGGGCCAATAAACCTGAAACAGAAGTGGTCCCATATGAAGCAGAGGACTACTCCCAGCCGTGTGCTGTGCTGCGATTCCGATACTCGTCAGGTACGGAATGTTTTTGGGGCAAAAAAGGCATTAAAAGGAGTCAAAATGGTCAGACCTCAATATATCATCATGACACCGGTGGGAAAACTGATGAATTGATGTCAACCTTTTATCTGCGCGAGGGTAGCTTTTCCAAAAATTTGTCAAACGTCTTGATTCTGCGGAACATTTGCCTTTACTTTCCATTTTTGTTTTTATTTTTGCACATTTCCCTCCTGTACGAGCCCAGCGCTCAGATCACATAAAGCTGCACGGCCCCGGCGTGTACTGTATGTGAACATGATGTAAAAGCACCTCCAGCAGGATACGGGCCGCGTAAGTTCACGATTCATCTGAAAACGCGGTTTGAGTTTTACTTCCAAGAAAAACCTCCAAGAATAGCAGTGTCCGCAGGGAACGTGTAAATCAAGCTTTATTATCCCCGCCTTCATTATGAGGGAATATTACATCAAGTTATCTTCAAAGCCGAGCGACTGCAGCCATATAGGATGTCAGCCGAGCGCTGCTGAGGGGGGAATGGCAGCCGTCCACGCGTCATGTCCTGACTGAGGCGGCCAACAACAGACTAAAGACCCCCGACTCCGATCGATTGTCACTCTGGGCCAACAAATTGTTCAGAGTGTCAAATAAACTATTACAGAATGGCCGCATGTGACGCAAACCCTGCGGATTTTCTGCAACGGAAACGCAAATGCCGAAAATCCGAACTGTTTACAGTACCTGCAAAGTGGATGAGATTTTATTAAACCACCTGTTTTGCCTGAGTCCAGCTCGGGCAGTGTGAAAAGTAGCTAACTGGAGGGCGGAGGGCTGCTTCAGATGGCGATATCTTCTCAATGGTAGCAGCTAGAAAGATGCAGCTGGTCTTGTACGAAAGCTGACAGTCCAGGCTTTCATACAAGACCAAAACAGAAATTAGAAATCAAGTCGGGAACAATCGCGCGTAAAACCTGTTTTTACTTTTGCTTTCAGCTGCATTCAGCTGGCCTGAGCATACTGCTGTCATTCTGATATTGTCTGAAAGCTTGGAATGTCTGCTTTCAAACAAGAGCAGTTGCATGTTTCTAGCTGCTACCACTCAGGAGGCTGCAGCATCTAAAGCAGCCCTCCCTCCTCCAGTTAGCTACTTTTCCCACTGCTAGAGCTCCACTCTGGCAAAACAGTTAGCGGGTTAAAGTAGCGCTCCTATTTTTGTTTGTTTTTACCTAGGATTGTCATGATACCAAAATTTTGATTCGATTTTGATACCATAAAAATGATTGCAACACTCGATACCATTTGATACCACGCAAAAGAAAAATAAAACATCAAAAAAGCCATGTGCATTCCGTATTTTATGGAACATCAGACAAAGGCTCATCTGGCTGCCAGTATCTCTCCTGACTCCGTCATACATGGCCGGTTCGGCCGAGTGTGCATGTGTTGTCGATAGGGAGCGAGCTACTGCCAGACTCCTCTAGTGATGGCTTATCGCCTGGGAGAACAAAACGATCAGGTGAAATGTTTGCCTGATTCTTCTCTCTCCTTATATCATCTGTTGGTGAAGAGTATGGAGCTCCTCACACATATTAGACTGCTGGCTGAACCCGCCGTTCTCTGCCGACAATGCACTAATGTGTATGGGGTGTTTACTACCCTCTACCCAATCAGGACAACCCCAGTGTACATAGGGGAGGGGTTGGGAAGAATATCTGTCTGGTGAGCAAGGAAAGGAAGCGTTCCTTCCCGATAACTGCTGCTCGTCAGTGGAGGTGAGAGCTGCATTTACATGTAGCAATCACCTGCACTGTATGAGGATGTTCAATGGTTACTCCTATCACTCGTCCTCCTACAAATTCACTGTTCCTGGGCAGCAGATCCCTGTTTACACAGCAAGACCTGCTGCCCATAACCAATGATTGAGGAGTCCGCATAGATTATCAGGAACGAGTGTTTGTACGAATATTCGTTCCCAAAAACTGGGTCATGTAAATCCAGTATAAGGTTACCCGCACACGTTATTACTGCAACGTAATACAGCACCGGCGAAGTGCGTGGGATTAGACAAACCTCATGTACAATTCGCTATTTTTCGTTACGTGAGGAAATTGACCCGCGGTGCGGATTTTGAAATCTGCAACGTGTCAATTGTTGGTGCGGATTTCATTCCTTTCAATAGAATTGCACAGAATTTCTGCCAGTCTACCTGTGTTCGGTCGACAGCAGAATGACATAACCCAAAGGACTGTCATCAAAAATCCACCCTGACCTAACACTTCTCATAGCTGAGGGTTTGCAACAGTTGTATCCAGTCCAGTCAATCTTCCTGACAGTTTGTTACATTGTATCAGTGCAGGTAAGTGAATGGGTCTGGAGTCCAGACTCTTTACTGAACTGGATACAATTGTAACAAACCCTCAACTGCTAAGAATATTAGCTCAGAACGACTGTCGGCCTCTAGATGTAATCAACTGCATTCCCCTTCATGGAGAGCAAGCAGAGATCTTGAAACACAAAAGGGGACATTTATGAAGACCAGCGATTTAGACGCTCATCTTCGTCCCTCTAGCGCTGGCGGTTCATCCACCTGTTAGGTAGAGGCGTCGGCCTCTGCATAACTTAGGCGGACTTCACACTTGTCTAGATTCAGACCATTTTTTACGCCTAAAACAGGCGTAGAAAATGTTACCGTAAATGGGATGGGCCGGCCCTTTTCCCCGCCCACTTTTTTTTTGCACCTGGCATGAGCGGCAGAAAAGGGGAAAAAGCGCAAATAATCTTTACGTTGCAATCTGAGACAGATATATGCCAAAAAGTGGCGTATATCTGTTTGTAAATGACCCCCAAAGAACTTTGAAAAGTTGCAGAACTTTTCATTACACGATAATTAAACTTCTTGTACAAAGGAGCGGAAACCCCCTTTAAATAGCACAGGCGTGAAGTCTCACTGACAAAAGGAGAGATTTCGTATTTTTTTTCCTTCTACAATAAAATAAAAGTTTCTGCATCTAAAATTGTTTTAATTTATTTTAAAAAAGAAAAAAACTTTGCAGCCACTTTGTAGATGAATAAATAGAACCCGGAGCGGAAGAGAAAGAAAACTTTATTGCTATCAGCAATTACCCCGAGAACTTCGTTTTCTACCATATTTTCCACGCTCTTTTCAGAAGTGCGGTTTAATATTCCGTTTTGTTTCACGAGATGATATACTCAGATACAGCATTCACAGGAAACCGCAAACACCTCGAGAAAACCAACCACCCCCCCCCCCACTTCAAGATAGGAAATATTTAGGAAATATAATATGTTCGCTCTACTGAGAACAACCTGCTCCTTTTGTTTTCGTTTTATCAGCGTTCACGCGATAGTGGGAACAAGGAGAGAGAAGGGAACAGGCGGGCGTTATCTTTACGGATAAGTGATTGCATTAGCTTACAAATATAAGTTTCTATTAAGTGCGGAGCTGCTTTGAAAGGTCGGAGGGGGGGGGACTTTTTAGTAATTTTTTTTTTTATCTTTCACTTTTACTTCTTTTATTTCGGTCAGATGTTTCTCCATTAAATACTGTAAAAGTATGTGTGAAGATTACATAAAATACGTATACATACATCTATCAAAATATATGTCAATATACTGATGGATCAGCATCCGTGGGCCTGGCAGGGACTATTCCGGACCACTAGCAAATGCTCCCCAATATGCCAGGCCCCTCACACTGATTCTACTTACCTTGCTCCCCGCACTGCCGCTGCTGCTGCTTCTCCCCGTGCAGGGATGAAAACATCTGGTGTCGGGGGGAGTTGCAGCCAATGGCAGACGGGGCCAGGGATAAGCCTCCCTAGTGTCAGCCGCCATACTAGGGAGACTTGTCCCTGTCACCGCCTGCCATTGGCTGTTCCCCCCTGACACCGGAAGTTTTCATCTGTGCAGCGGGAGAGGCAGCAGCGGCGGTGCGGGGACCAGTAGCGGTATTCCCATCACAGACAATGGGGGCATATTGCTAGGATATGCCCCCGTTGTCTGATAGGTGGGGGTCCCACCGCTGGGATTCGCACCTATCTCCTAAACGGAGCACCGAAAATGGTGGAGGACGCACTGTCCATGTGCAGCAGCCTCCATTCATTTCTATGGGGCTGCCAAAAATAGTCAGGCGCTGGCTCGGCTACTTCCGTCGGGCCCATAGAAAAGAATGGGAGCGGTGGCCGGCCATGCGTGGTGTGCTCCCATTTACTTCTATGGGGAGCGCTTGGTGGTGGCCGGACCAGAGCCCTCCAGCCACTACTTTGGCCCTCTCTGTTCTCAATGTAGATGCGGGTCCCAGCAGTGAGACCCCCTCCTATCAGACAATGGGAGCATAGCCTAACTATATGCTCCCATTGTCTCAGATGAGACAACCTCTTTAAGGGTAAGTTAAGTGGGGAGAGTTGTGGCTGGAAACCCGGGGTCCGGCCACCACCAAGCACTGCTCCCCACTTCTCCCATACAAGTGAATGGGAGCGCACCACGCTTTCGCAGCCACTGTTCCCATTGATTTCTACGGGGTCGACAGATATAGCCAAGCCAACGCTCGGCTATTTTCGGCGGCCCCATAGAAATGAATGGAGGGCGGCTGCGCATGCGCAGTGTGCCCTCCACTGCTTTCCCTGCTCCGTTCTCCTTGCAGGTGTGGGTCCCAGAGTTGGGACCGGCACCTATCAGACAATGGGGCATATCCTAGCGTTATGCCCCCATTGTCTGTGATGGGAATACCCCTTTAAGGCGTTCTGACAGTCCGAGAAAAATTAGAGGGAACCCCTACATTTTCCAGCACAGTGGAGCAGAATTCCTGATCCTGTCCAATAAGTTGACAGCACAAACTTAGGGGAGAATTTATTATTCCCTCCATGCCAGTTTTCTAGGACTGTACATAGATCTAAGGTGTACTGCAGAGCCCAGCAAGCCTTCTGGTGCATTCAGTGTAGAGATCGGAAATACAGGCTTCACACTGACGCCTTCCAGTGACGTAAAGAATGATGTTTATTGAAGCAGTGCCGGTGAACGCGCAGTACAAGTATCCTGCTGCACATGCGCCATGAACGGAGGGCGGCCCTCGCCAAGTCTTCATGGCTGCAGTCAATAGTGAAGTCAGGAATGAAGCTCTGCCAACTGCAGAGGATAGGAAAACAGAAAAGCACTTCTGGACGGGAATCATACCGGAAGCACTGAAGTCTCAGAAGAAAAGGTCACGTGCCTGTAATGAACAGGCAGGAAACGCCAGCTTGACACATATGTACTGCTCTTCCCTCTACAGGTTAGAAGAACACAGCAGGGTTTGTCTCAGATCCCTTTAATATATTTTCTTGCGGTTGGATTTTTCTGACACAGAGCTCCAAATCCCTTTTATAGACCCAGAGTTAAATGATAAAATTCTAGCTCCCCGCAGCCACCACTAGAGGGAGCTTGCTGCACACTGTTTTATATGTGAGTTTAACATATAACCAATTTGCAGTAAGCTCTTGAGCTCCCTCTAGTGGTGGCTGTTAGAAGCCAGAATTTCATCAGGTTCAGAAATACAGAGGTCTGGTCTGCTATAAAAGTATTTTATAAACTTAACTAGGGCACAATTTCGGATGGATGTTTCATCAGCTTCGTGTCGATGCGCTAGAAATGTTCTCAGGTATTGGGGACCTGTTGTCAATATATAAAGGGGATAATAAGTGTCTGATTGGTGAGGAGCATGACAAATGGGAGGTGTCCGGTGTCCTGAGCCCCCCTTAAAGACTTAAGTGGTGGTCGTGCATGTGCACTGCTGCTCCATTCATCTCTACAGGACTGCACGGAGATAGTGGAGCGATGTACTAGAGAATGAATGGTGTGGCAGCGCGCATACTATGCGAAGGAGAGCACAGGATCCCTGTTCTTGCGACTGGTCCCAGTGGTCATCCCCCCCACAATCCTCTATAATGTAGTTAGAGGGTCAGTTTAACTCTTAGAACAACCCCTTTAAGAACTGAAATTGAGAAGTCTGACTGCACCATGGGGTTCACCTGTGTATAATATCCGGCCACGGCGGCAAAAGCGCATGAGCAGGGCCCGGAGCTGCGCAGAATCCTGATGCTATATGGAGATTATTACACTATGGACACATTGTATTTCTATTTAGGTAATTTGTGGATCACAGCCCCTACATTGTTGTTGGTCTTACGGATTATGATCGGGGCTGGTTAAGCCTCTTGCTTACAATGACCGGCTCAGCTGGAATAATATTGAATCTAAATCATATCTCCAGCAGAAGGATGGATTTCTTTCTTTTTTTTTTTTTTTTTTTTTTTGGGGGGGGGGGGGGGGGGTGTCCCGGATTTCTATAAGGGAATATGGCACCAAAGGACTGGTCTTCTGGCCAGAAGAGGAAGGTTACAGCCTGGTCAAGGAGCCTCCCCAGAGATGTCAGAAAGGTTCTGCTAACTTTTTCGATCCATATAAATAAACAGTTAAACGTGAAGAGCCTTGAACCAAAGCCCCCCCATGTTTACCTAACCCCTGAACCGTGAAAGACATCAATCCCACACTTATTAAAGCAAGACCTCGCTATCCCGGATGGCTTTGACTGAGACCTCTCCCCTGCATATTTACAACCGGGCAGGGGTCAGAGAAAGTTCTGATGGGCCTTGTCTTATAAAGAAGAGAAAGTCTGAAGAGCGGCATTGGGGGGGTGAGACTCAGACAGCTTTAATTAGAGGGACTCTCTAGACTAAAGTATCAATATACAGGTCATGTTATCCAGGCTGCCAAAGGAGACACTTATCTCAGGGCCGGTCACCATGAGAAAGCCGCTGTTTTGGAGTTATTCTAACCTGTCATGTCTGTCGGTTCGCCTTGCACATTGATACTCCCCTTTAAGACCCTAATACAATGAGCCGGCCAAGCGGAAAGCCGAAGGAGCTGTTATCACCCTGGATATTGTACAGAGGTGCCATTGTCCCAGCCGGGATATTGACAGTCAGTAACAAAAGTATCAGTACTGCAGGGGGGGGGAGAAGAGGAACCTAGACCCTATGGATCCCAGGTCGTCGTCATAGGGAAGTGCCCATGTGTGCCACACTTACCATGGCCTATGGCACCGGGCCTGCATCCGAACCTGCTGTTAGAAGAGGTGAATTCCCATTATTTATTTATTTATTTTACATTCTGTCAATAAAATGCAACTTGTTTTCAATGACTTGTTCAGTAAAAACGTATATATTATTAACAAAAACATTTTAAAAAAATGTTACAGTCGTGTGTCCGGGATGTGAATTCTGCAGGATGTACTGTAATCCATTTACTGCGGACGAGACTAGGTTCCAGGGCCTTAGGAATGCCTTGGTCTTCCCTAATGTCTCTGTAAGAAGATATGGACTTTGCTGCGGAAGGATTCTCAAAATAGTGTCAGTCAGCTGCAGGGTAGTCAGGAACGGAGCCAAGGATAAGAACCAGGAGAGTAGTCAGGATGCCAGAAGACATGTAGAGATGAGAAAGCAGTCAGGAATGGAGCCAGGAGCAGGAGCAAGGTCAGGACCAAGGCCGAGGGTCAATTTGGAGGGAGACCCCGATCGAGAGGACAAGATGAACTGCTCCATATCAACAGTATATGTCATAAATATGTGACAAATTGGGACTGCCACTTTAAGAGAGAAGACGAAGTGGCCGCTCATGCATGAGGCCTTCTTCATTCAAGCTGATGAGAGCTATAGAAATAGCCGAGCGGTTCACAACCCCCATAAACTACACTAGAGAGAGTCACATGCAGTCACAAACAGAAGGCCATCACGTGGAAAGCATTGGGCAGCATGTTTTTAGAAGTTGTCAGGGTACTGACAAAAAGTCAGGTTCTGGTCTAACCCCTCTAAGGGATAAAAGTCTGGTTACCTGCAGCCACCACTAGGGGGAGTTCTTGAAGTACGATGCCCCTAGTGGAAGTTGTTGGTAGCTATAATTTTATGCTTAAAGGGGTGTTCCCATAAATAATGTAAAAAATGAAAATCAGACATCATATAGGACATGAAAACCTCTTTCTAACAAAGCCTGAACCAGCCCTGTACCTCACATGGACCCAGAGATCTCCTCATTTATTGCTCTGCTAGATTTATATCAAGCTGACAGCTCAAGGGGAGTGTCTTTTCTACTGCAGCTCAGGGGGCGTGTCTCAGCTCTCCCTATCACAGCTCAGGGGCGTGTCTCAGCTCTCCCTATCACAGCTCAGGGGGTGTGTCTCAGCTCTCCCTATCACAGCTCAGGAGGCGTGTCTCCCCTCTCCCTATCACAGCTCAGGAGGCGTGTCTCCCCTCTCCCTATTACAGCTCAGGAGGCGTGTCTCCCCTCTCCCTATTACAGCTCAGGAGGCGTGTCTCACCTCTCCCTATCACAGCTGAGGAGGCAGCTGAAGGATGAAACCGAGCATGTGCAGCCATCTCAGTGAACAGGACAAAGAAAGAAAAAAAACAAACAGCAGGTGGTGCTATACAGATACATTTTATTGAATAACTCAGTGGCTAAGCTAGATAACTACGTCCAGTTGCAAAATTATTCAGATCCAAGTGCTGGTTTGAAAACTGTAGAATATTTTTCGTGGGATATCCCCTTCAAAGCATTTTTTAAGGGTTCAAAATATTGCCATGACCTCAGGATAGGCCACCAGTATCTAATCGGTGGACGTCCAACTCTTGCCTCCCTGCCAGTCAGCTATTTGAAGGGGCCATGGCACTAAATGCCTCCTGTACCTTGTGCCTCAGTACCCTATTGGTGCCTCATACTGTCTGATGTTCCAATGAATCTCCACAAATTACCAAACTCATTGAAACTGTTTTCCCCCCTTTTGCAAACTCAACTTTACCGTCTGCTATGTGGGAGCTGGGAAACACTTGGAGAGATGCAGAGGAGCCATTTCCTAAAATTATCTCAATTGCTGCCATTAACACAAAGTCCCGAAACGATGTTTTCTAATGATTGTCTGGAGAGTCAACAGAACAGGAAATGAGGGCGAGAGCCGGGGACGAGGGGGCATCAGACTGAAAGTCGCAGGTGCAGGAAGACGAAACTGTTCCAATGTGTGCAATGGGTCTTGGCATGACCAGGAGGGACTGCACCTGGCAGGAGCTGCCGTGCGGCCAAGGTCCTGACCTCAGCTGTTCCACCGCGTCCATACGGCCGCTCCCATGGGGCCGTCCTCCTGTAATAATTCTCTCCAAGTTTAAGGCTGTAATACGACCATTTGTCAACAGTGACAACGAGACGGATGAGATATTAAGTGTTTTTGTAAGAGAAATACATGTGACAGCTTACAAGCCCGGACAATTATCCTGTCTGATCTGTGAACACATTGTCTGGGGTCCGTCCTGCGGGAATTATTACATTTCATTAAAGGGGGTTTCCACCTTAAGACAACTAATTTTTAAAGGAATTTTCCAGCACTTAAAAATACATGGCTGCCTTCTCCAAAAACCAAAACAAAAAAAACCCCTGCAAATATGTAATACCAGATCCGACCCACAGACAGGTGTGGCGCTGTTTTTGGAAGGAAGCTGCTATGCTTTTCTAGTTCTGGACATGGACAATCACAATACATTAGTAAGTGGCTTGGATTAACTTTCTCATCAGGGATGCCCTCCAGCTGTTGTAAAACTACAACTCCCACCATGCCCTGCTGTTGGCTGTCCGGGCATGCTGGGAGTTGTAGTTTTGGAGGGCCGCAGGTTGGGCATCCCTGCTCTACATGATAAATCCCATTCGCTGACGTGAGACAACCCCTTTAACTACTATACACTTTCTATAAGGTGTATAAAAACGCTGGCACCAACGTCCCGATGCGGATGTTTCCAAAAGTGGTGGGAGGCCTATAGTATGGTGGGAGGCCTGTTGTGAAACTACAATTCCCAGCATGCTCCATTCATTTCTGTGAGAGTTCTGAGAAGAGCGGAGGAAGTATGCATGCTGGGAGTTGTAGTTTCACAACAGCTGGGGTGCCGGAGGTTGCCTACCCCTGTCCTAGAGTGACAACTTATCCCCCCATCCACAGGGTAAGTAGGAAGTGACTGATCGGTGGGGGTCCAATTGCTGGGATCCCATAGCGATCATGAGAATGGGGGTCCTGTGGCCCCCATTTGAATGAGGCGATGGTTGAGCATGCACACCTCTGTCTCATTCATTCTCTATGGGACTGCCGGGATAGCTGAGGGCCGTACTCCACTATTTTTCGTAGTCCCATAGACTTTATGTGAAGTGCAGTGCGCATGCATGACTGCCGACCCATACCTGTCAAACGGGGGGGTGGAGGGGGGAGGGGTTGGTTGACACTGGACCTCGTTCGGTTGGACCCCAATGAGAACTTATGACCGATCCTGTGTACGGGAGGTTGTATACGTTGTCATTCTGGGACTCCCCGAGGCTCATGTATGGGGTCTACATACTTGTAATTAAATTATCTGGAAGAGCTGGGTGGAGAACCAGCCCTATAATATAAGTACTGGGCACCAATTACCAGATGTTTGTAAGGAAAACAACCCTTGACCCACCAACTAACCTTTTTTTTTCTTTTCCTTTTATCCTTATCATGTTTTGGGTGTTTTTGTGCTGTTTTGTAATATAATAATAAAATATTCTTAATTTTTTTAATAATCTTTTTATGAATTATTATAGTGAATAAAAGTTGTTAAAAAAAGGCTCAGAAAGAAAGGTGAGCGTAATAAAATCCATCACACTCACCTTACCGATCTCCCGCTGTTCCCGTGCCAAAGCTTCCTGGCCCCGCCCCCAGGCAGTGATTGGCTGAGGAGTTGTTTCCTGTGTGTCAAGGGGAACCAGGAAGCAACAGAACAGGAGTGGCAACTCATATGGTCAGTATGCCTTACCTAGTTAGTTTACACCATCCTAAACCTTTCCAAACTATCTAAGGCTACTTTACCACTAGCATTATTGCTGGATCCGGCAGGGATCAGCAAAAACGCTTCCGTTACTGATAATACAACCGTCTGCGTCCGTTATGAACGGATCCGGTTGTATTATCTCTAACATAGCCAAGACGGATCCATCATGAACTCCATTGAAAGTCAACGGGGGATGGATCCGTTCTCTATTGTGGCTCAGAAAACGGATTCATCCCCATTGACTTGCATTGTGAGTCATGCCGGATCCGTCTTGTTCCGCATCCCAGGACGGAAAGCAAACCGCAGCATGCTGCTCTCCGGTATGAGAATGCAACGGAATGCGTTTTGGAGCACTGCGTTCCATTTTATCTCCATTGACAATGAATAGGGACAAAAGGGAAGCGTTTTTTTCCGGTATTGAGACCCTATGACGGATCTCAATACCGGAAAATATTAACACTAGTGTGAAAGTAGCCTAATTAGCGGAACAACCCCTTTAAGTGCAGCACGGCCAAAGGGGTGCCGGGTTTTGACATTTTTAGTTTTTTAGGATGACTTTATTTTATACAGACAGTAAAACAAAAAAAAATGTAATAAAAAAAGCATTCATGTCTTTAAAAGTGTGCAGACGACTTGCATAAGGTCGCAGGAGGGTAGAGAAAGAAGACAAAGCGAGTCGATGTCAGAGTTAGACACTTATGCAAACAGTTACTAAGTTAAAGGTAATATGATGTGTCCGTATTAAGCTGACAACCAAGGAGGCCGCTGACAGTCTCGCCGAAATTCCCCTTTTAACGCGGGTGCGTGGGGAATATCTGTTTGGTCGGGCAATCAATATGGTTAAATGACTGCCGCCAGAAAGTGGTCGGAGTGCGCTGAAGGATGATGTTCATGAGCTGGTTCAACAAGCCTCTAATGAACTTATCTCCTTTCATGTCATACTATCTTAACTCCGCTGCAAAGACAATTTGTACAACCGGATCGCGCCCGCGAAGAGTTTGATCCTTCTCCTGCAATATATCCATCTTACTTATCCGTCCGCGCTCCACAATGAGGAACTTCCCGCTCTTAAGCCGCCGAAATCCACCATTCTGCTACAATGCGTATTACGGCGACGTCGTTTTATTCCATGCACATTTGCAATTTAATCATTTGGCTCCTTCCGTCCGCCAGAGGAAACTATTTTTAAACCTGGATTATAAAAGCGTCAGAAAAGAAAAAAAAAAAAATCTCCTCCATTCACGGATACAGAGCTCTTTAGAAGACTATTGTACGGAGAATTGCATGATTACTTTGACGAACATCAGCCGGTCCCAGATAAAAAAAAAAAAAGTGATCACAAAAGACCGGGGCGACATTGTGACACCGTAATTTCATCAAGTCACTTGACTGCAATTGATTACTTCAAAAAGGCGGAATCAGCGGCTGACATCATTATGTCCCCTCAATGCCCGCACGTTGTATTCCCGCCACATCTTCATAGCGCAGTGAGGAACCTCTGGGAGGTCAATGGACCTTCTCAATGACACAGCTTTATCTTCCAGTCTTCTTCACGTGCATTTCGGTCATTCTCTTAGGGTAGGTTCACATGGAGGATTTTGCCGCGACAAAATCCTACGTTCATCCCACGTCAAAAACCGCTGCTCTTTTCATGTGGACCCGTTTTAGGATTAACTCCAGGGAGCGGCGCTAAACCACGAGAAGGCCTCAGCTGCGGCTTTGCGAGGGGTCTGCTTGGTAACTGCTCCAAGAATGGACCTCTATATCAAGGATGGCCAACTTTCGGCTCTCCAGCTGTTACAAAACTACAACTCCCAGCATGCTCAGACCGCCTACAGCTATCAGCCTGCAGCAGGGCATGGTGGGAGTTGTAGCTTTTATTAATTTATTAAAATGAACACGCCTCTTAATAAATTTGGCACAAAAATGTGAGAAGATAAAATCTATGGGCAGAGATTTGCAGCAAAATTTGCACCACATTCTGCCTTTATTGTTAATAAATCTGACTAAAAGTCATAAGCCACGCCTCTCCTGGTAAACCACGCCTACTTTTTCAACTTTTGGAGAGCATAACTTAAAAAAGTGAAATGGATTCACATGACCCATTTCTTCGTTTTCTGCTTACAATTCCCCAAACCCATTGCATGCAATCTATGCCGTTTTAAGAAGGCCGAGGTGCTCACCGGAGCTCTTGCGAGTGCCGCGGATTCCTGAAACACATGATCGGTGAAGGCGCCAGGAGTCAGACCCCAGGTGATCTCATTTTGATGACCTATCCAGAGCTACCTCGGAGGACCCCTTTAAGAAGTAATAATTCTGGTGCATTGTCAGGTGCTGGTGTAGACATCCAGTGTTATCTTCTTTTAGCGCACATGTTGCAGAGGCCCCGCCTCCTCCAGCCCACTTTTTGTAAACATGACAAGAATGATGGAGAAGGGAAGTCATTTTCACAGTCACAGAAGTCACTATTTTTTGCCAGAAAACTGGTATACAAAGCTAATACATACGACCTGCTCCAGATAATCACCAGTAAGTCTACTTCCCCCTCTGACAGCTCAAAATATAGTGTCCTTTCTCAGGAGGTGTGTCATTTCTGCCGTAGCTCTCTCCCTATCACAGGTCTGGAGGTAGGCCCTATTTAAGGAGGCTTGTCCTTTCTCAGCGGTGGTGTATGCTTTCTGCTGCAGCTCTCTCATTGTATCCGTCACAACTTCTAACAATAGATATGACAAGTGGCATTTGAAGGATGGAACTGAGCATGTGCGACCACCTCAGTTGGCGGATGTGCACATTTGCTATACAGATTAAACACTAGGGGTGCCATCATAATGAAGCAAAGAGAATATTTCACAACTGAACAATTTTTGTATCTCTCATTGTATCCATCACAACTTCTTACAGTAGATACGACAGGTGGCATTTAAAGAATGGAACTGAGCATGTGCGACCACCTCAATTGGTGGACGTGCACATTTGCTATACAGATTAAACTCTAGAGGAGCCATTATAATGAAGCAAAGAGAATATTTCACAACTGGACAATTTTTGTATCTCTCATTGTATCCGTCACAACTTCTTACAATAGATATGACAGGTGGCATTTGAAGGATGGAACTGAGCATGTGCGACCCTCTCATTTGGTGGACGTGCACATTTGCTATACAGATTAAACTCTAGAGGAGCCATTATAATGAAGCAAAGAGAATATTTCACAACTGGCCAATTTTTGTATCGCTCATTGTATCTGTCACAACTCATTACAGTAGATATGACAGGTGGCATTTGAAGAATGGAACTGAGCATGTGCGACCACCTCAGTTGGTGGACGTGCACATTTTCTATACAGATTAAACACTAGGTGAGCTATTATAATGGAGCAAAGATAATATTTCACAACTGGACAATTTTTGTATCTCTCATTGTATCAGTCACAACTTCTTACAGTAGATACGACAGGTGGCATTTGAAGGATAGAACTGAGCATGTGCGACCACCTCAGTTGGTGGACGTAAACATTTGCTATACAGATTAAACACTAGAGGAGCCATTATAATGAAGCAAAGAGAATATTTCACAACTGGACAATTTTTGTAACAAAGTAAATTACTAGTTTCTCAGGCGGACTTATTTTTACATAACAGTTAAGGATAACACAACTCCTTTAAGTTTTTTTTTGTTTTTTACATAAAAATATTTAATTTCTTTTAAAATGTATACAACCTGGATTACTATAACACTTCTCCCAGACTCAAATCATTACAGTCTGCAGACAAAAAAGAAATATTTAAAAAATTCTGAAGAACTTAGGGACATGACAATGCAATTTCCCCCATGGGAACGCGGCCTGGAGTGTTCTGCGCCGAGCGGTATGGAGACGCTGCCATTGCAGTACTCATTTGCAAGGTCACGGAGCGGAGAGGAAGCGAGGAGGAAATGTTTAAAGCCCTAAAGCTCGGGGAAGACCACAGAGCGTCCAGCGCGCGCAGATGAAGCCTTCTATGGTATACTGAACCATCAAAGGCCGTGTCAGGAAAAGGTTCCTTCTAGTTCTATATGGAAGCAATCTGTGGGGTAGGACAGACCGCGGGAGCAGGGATCTGATCAATCGCTTCAAATAAAACGAGACCACAAACAGGATGCAGAGCCATTAAACACAGCGCTGACCTGTGCAGGAATGTGAACTGCCGTTCATATGTGCTGCATCATACCCCCCCTCCCCCACCCCGCAAGTCCTGTTAACCCTTAAAACAATGCTGGATCTGCCGCTCAGAAGACTCAGCAGAGACAACCCTAAAAGTCTAAACCCCAAAAAGACTCCTGGACCAGCCAAGTCTGATATTAAAGGGGTTGTCCGGATTAGATAGCCAGTGTCCAAATGATGCGCCCCCTGACGATAAAAAAGGTCATAGCAAAAGAGGTTTCAGCAGAGGACATCTGCACCCACAAGGTGGCCTCCTGATCCGTAAACTATCTGGGGTGTTTTTGCTTTTTACATTTTTTTTTTCATTTTTATATCTAAAAAAAATGTTCCTATTATGTTCCTTTGGAAGCTATACCGCAATACGACGTAAAAAATACCGCTGTGATGTGGTGTCCAAACAAACCCATGTCCACCCCGATTCTGCAGTGCTGCTAGGGCATGTCCACAGGGGATGCAAACTTCAATGGAATCTGCTGCAGATTTACCATAGAACTTAAAGCAACATCTAGAAATTTTGTTGCAGATTTCACCCGAAGGATTGCAAAGGTGAAAATCTGCGACATAAATGTGGAGACACATAGATCTGCATAGGAGCTGTAAACGCGAAATGGCAGGAGATTTACATATAGCACGGTGGACCGGTGGTCAAATCCGACCAAGGACAACATCTGCATGGAGTTTGCATGTCCTCCCCGTATTTGCGTTGGTTTCTTCCAGGTTCTACGGTTTCCTCCCACACTCCAGAGACATCCTGATAGAGAGCTTAGATTGTGAGCCCCACTGGGGACAGTTGGATGCTAATCTCTGTCAAGCGCTATGGAATATGTCAGATCTATATAAGTGCATATAATAAATAATATGATTGTGCTTACGCTTGGAAAGGGGGCACCAAGCAGATAAACCGCACAAACATGAAAGACAACTGCAAATAGTCACGATTAAAAGAAGGGGCGTAGCTAAAGGCTCACGGGCCCTGGTGCAAGAGTTCAGCTTGGGCCCCCCTTCCCTCAGTGGCCAGGAGCAGGGAAGCACATAGCCTTCGTGCTGCCTGAGGCTAAAATTGAAAAGGCATCCCCCTGCCCCATGCCAAATTCTTGACCTAACCCCTTCCCTCCAGCCAGAGGTGTAACTTGACCAGTATGCACCTCCTCAGGCTCTTGGGCCCGGTAGCAACTGCTACTTCTGCACCCCCTATAGCTACGCCCGAATAAAAGTATCTTGTATTGAATAGACAGCTCCTATGCCGACTTGTGTGTTTCCATGGTAACAGACTACAAACAAACCTTGTGTAGTCTGATCCTTCAGTCTCATTTCATTCTCTTCCATCTGTCTCCTCTTCTCTGCTTGTAGCCTACTAAGCAGGCAGAGGGAGTAACACATGGCTGCAAGCTGCGGTTTTGTGCCCGGTCATAAAAATGGGGAAAAAAAACGGATCTGGCACTGAAAACAATGTAAGTCAATGGTCACGAATCGAGGAAAAAAAACGAAACCGTCACCCAGTGTATGTATGTATTTAGTGAAGGATCCATTTTTTTTCCCTAATGATTCCACACAACCGCATCCTGATGTGCAAAATCAAAACGGATCCGTTTAATTCAGGTATTGAAATCCTCTGTCGGCTCTCAGTACCGGAATTAAAAGGGGTCCTCTCACTTCAGTAAGTGGCATTTATCATGTAGAGAAAGTTAATACAAGGCACTTACTAATGTATTGTGATTCTCTATATTGCTTCCTTTGCTGGCTGGCTTCATTTTCCCACCACATTATACACTGCTCGTTTCCATGGTTACAGACCACCCTCCAATCCATCAGTGGTGGTCGTGCTTGCACATTATAGGAAAAAGCACCAGCCTATGTGCGCTCCCATGGTCCCGGTCACCAGAGAGGCTGACGCTTTTTCCTATATTGTGCAAGCACGACCACCACTGATGGATTGCAGGGTGGTCGTAACCATGGAAACGAGCAGTGTATAATGTGATGGAAAAATGAATCCAGCCAGTAAAGGAAGCAATATGGAGAATCACAATACATTAGTAAGTGCCTTGTATTAACTTTCTCTACATGATAAATGCCATTTGCTGAAGTGAGAGGACCCCTTTAACAACGCCAGTGTGAAAATAGCCTTAAGACTTGGTGATACATGCTGTAGACACATCTACTATATATACTGTGTCACCACAGTTTGCTTTTCCTGTAATTTTTTTAGACATAACGTTAATAAATTCCACACATGGACTCACTTGGGATTCGGATTTTGAACTTGCCGCTCTGGCCGAAGCTTCCTTCTATGGTGCCTTCCTCTCCCGTCGACAGCGTCACCTTCAGTCCCACGAACAGCTGGATATTGGTCTCCTTTTTGAAGAGGGAACGCCCGATTACACTGTAGTCGTCGTTTACCTGCGGGACGGAGAGGGAGCGGCAGATCAGCGCTGTGTGCGAGGTAAAATACTGACATAGAGTCTACACGTAAGAGAACGACACCGGACCGCGGCGCTAATCACATTTATCTGATCGTCTCCTCTGGCTCTCAGCTCCATCTCTGCCCCGTTGGCCGCTACGGTCATGGCACTGGATCAAGTGACGCATGGATGACACGTCACCCGCCGGATGTTGACGTGGGTAGGTGCAGGACCTGCAGGGGCAGTGAAGGAGCCGGAACCCAGCGGCAGGGATTAGCACCGTGGGAGGTTTGTAGAAAAGGTCCTCAGGTGAACAACCCCTTTAACAGCTCCCCTGAAAACCTACAAAATAAAAAAAAAAAAAATCAGAGCATCCTGTCTCTTCACACACGCTCCGCACACCGGGCACCTGACAGACGAGGTGCGACGGCGCCGCGAACCGGTCAGACCTCCGCCTAGTGCCAAAACAAAGGTTGAAAGTTTAAAGGATGATAACAAACAATTGCGAAAAAATTAAAAAAAAGAGCGATGTCTATAGAAACGTACGGAGAGCTCGTAAATACTCTGGGTCAACACGGCTCCAGCTTTTATTTCCAGGGAGCACAACGCGGCCACTTCCCCGCGACGCGCTGTCCAGACAGCTGCACCGATCCGCCAGAACCAGACAAAGCCGGGAAATACTTCTACTGGCGTCTATGAGAGTATGCACGATGCACACCGCATTATACCGCCTCACACTAGTCCTGTAGAAGGCAGGCTGTGAAATATGGCGTCACTTACACCAAGATCTACAGAGGTAGCAGAGCCGAGTGTGTCATTCGTAATGCTTTATCAGCATTTTGTAGATCAGTTGTAAAGTGTTCAAACACTGAGCATCTAGTTAAAGGGGATCTCCGCCTCTCTCTATATACTACTTGGCTGGGTTCACATCTGCACTTTTAACTAATGGCCGGATACCACCGTGCACTGCCAGATCCCCATTCGCCGTAGTGGGATCCGGGCGCTTTCTGGCATACATGCCGGAAACAGTGAATTCCGGCAGTCTGTTCCTCCACCGGATCACATATGTGAACAAGATGGCTGCTATAAAGGGTGGCTCCGGATGACCCATCCCTACAGAGAGGATGCTCGGCAATACTAGTTTCCCGCTGTCACCAGATAGTTCACCTGTGGGTGGATTTAATCTCACGGCTGCTCCTGTACGGGCCAGGGCCATCGCCCAATAGACCTGTATGGGTATTGCCACCTCCAGCTGCGGCTCCGTTACGTAACGCTCAGTATCACGACATTTCTCACAATGTGTATTTATGTACACTGCCTTTATTTCAGCATTACATGACAATCTATAGAATCCCTATCTATATAACTGGCGCAATGCCCAGGGCAGCCGTGGACAGGGGCTGCTCCTCTACCGGCTGACACAGACCCCTCGCCCCCGGCCCTGTCCTCTCTGATCGCTCTGTTCTTCTGTCTGCAGCTTCTTGGCGTCTCCTGGTATCAATTACTGTTTGTTCTTGCTGAGGGTGACGGCCGCTAAGGTGAGTAACCCAAACAACAGACAATGGTGGCGCATGGCGTGACGCACCAACATAACCGGCAGCAGCCTAAACAAGAGCATCGCACCCCGCATAGAAAGGAAGACGACACAAGCAGCGACACCTCCAGCACCGCCGCCTCACCGCTGCTAATACTACTTCTACTGATATTACTACGATTGCTATTACTGCTAATAATACTGGGTAACTCTGACATGGAAAAGGACCGAGGAATTTTAGTGAACAGAAAACTAAGCTGCAGAAACCAGTGTCAGACAGCTGCTGCCAAGGCCAATAAGATAATGGGTTGCATCAAAAGAGGCATAGATGCCTGTGATGAGAACATAGTCCTGCCACTTTACACATCAATAGTCAGACCACACATGGAGGACTGTGTACAGGTCTGGGCTCCTGTGAGCAAGGCAGACATAGCAGAGCTGGAGAGGGTTCAGAGGAGGGCAACTAAAGTAATAACTGGAATGAGTGGACTACAGGACCCAGAAAGATTATCAAAATTAGGGACGACTGAGGGGAGATGTAATAACTATGTATAAATATATCAGGGGTCAGTACAGAGATCTCTCCCATCATCTATTTATCCCCAGGACTGTGACTGTGACGAGGGGACATCCTCTGCGTCTGGAGGAAAGAAGGTTTGTACACAAACATTGAAGAGGATTCTTTACGGTAAGAGCAGTGAGACTATGGAACTCTTTACGGTAAGAGCAGTGAGACTATGGACTCTTTACGGTAAGAGCAGTGAGACTATGGACTCTTTACGGTAAGAGCAGTGAGACTATGGACTCTTTACGGTAAGAGCAGTGAGACTATGGACTCTTTACGGTAAGAGCAGTGAGACTATGGACTCTTTATAGTAAGAGCAGCGAGACTATGGACTCTTTACGGTAAGAGCAGTGAGACTATGGACTCTTTACGGTAAGAGCAGTGAGACTATGGAACTCTCTCCCTGAGGAGGTGGTGATGGTAAGTTCACTATAAGAGATCAGGAAGGGCCTGGATGTATTTCTGGAGGTAATAATATTACAGGTTATAGTTACTAGAGAGGGGCCGTTGATCCAGGGAGTTATTCTGATGTCTGATTGGAGTCGGGAAGGAATTTTTTCCCCTAAAGTGAGGAAAATTGACTTCTACCTCACAGGGTTTTTTCCCTTCCTCTGGATCAACTTGTAGGAAAACAGGAAGAACTGGATGGACAGAGGGCTTTATTCAGCCTTATAAACTATGATACTATGTTACATAACACTACACTTCATGCCCCTCTTTCCAGTCTATGCCGTCCCTCCCCCTCCTCTACACCCCGTATAGTGGAAGCCCCAGAAGGTTTTAGACGTATCGTCCTCAGGAAGTTCAATTATTTGCAATTCTGCAAATATTTTAATCGTGTAAATAACTATGGAGCATGTGGGCAGAAAGTATTTACACGAGCGCGGACCCTGCACGAGGCTGGAGCGAGGAACCAAACGAGACCAAGATCAATGGGCTCTTAAAGTGGGAATGCGGCCACTTACCCGATGTACACACGTTTTACAACCTGCTCTCTTCTTAAGTGAAACCATTTATGATAAACGAGGTGGAAGTGGCCGAGAGATGGAAAGTCCTGGACCGCGGCAGTCACCCGAAAGGCAAACAGACCAGGAATGGGGGAGGGGACTGCAGGGGGCAAACCGTTGGCCATCGCTGGGACAGTAACCTTCATATTGTAATATATCATCACACAAACATGAGAGTATTTCAGGAATTGTGATGGAATATTGTAATACAGAGCATGCAATAATGTAATATTATAGAACATATAAATAATATAACATATAATAAGGTCGTATTATATGAGATGAATTCATGTAATATTATAAGTCATGAAATAATGTTATGTATGACATGAAAATGTATTATAGAGCATAAATAATCAGATGAAATCATGTAACATTACAAGACATTAAATATATGAGAAGAGATTAATGTAATATAAATCATGAAATAATTAATATACAAGATGTAACAATGTAAAATTATAGAAAATGAAACTATGTAATATTATATAACACAAAATTA